>KK119730.1:159931-204815 GCA_000611955.2 Stegodyphus mimosarum | reverse complement strand
TGTATCTCTCCCGAATTGGGAGGTTTGTATTTAATAGTGAGTGAATAAAAGAGGATTTCAAATCCCTTCACGTGCAGTTATTCTCCAGCCCAGCAGTTACATCAGAACATAGCGTACCTTCCGCTCCCTGTTCCAGTTCAGGACTTAGAACGTAAGGATAAGAACCCCTTTACAGAATTTACCATGTTCTCAAAGAATACACACAGAATGCTAAGTCCTGACAAGCTTAACACCTTTTCGGCGGAATTTTTTAAAAAAAAACTTATTTTAAGAGATGTGCCGTTTATTTTCCTTTGATTTTTGGACACGTTGAACTTTAATCCTTTCGACTCCTTTTAAAAAACGAATTTTGGAAAAATAATAATATTTTGTATTTTTAAAAAATTTTTTAAACGAAGCTTCCGAATACACTTCTCACATCTCAGATATTTTAAAATGTAGTTTTGGCAACAATTTTCCTTTCTTATTGTTGTTGATAGATTTTTGATGAAATTCCATCATTTTGAATAGTTTCATTCTTTTAAAAATTTCGGTTTGGCAATAATTTTTCATCGCATTTCTTATGTTACTGTTTTTAAGAGACTGAAAAGTTTAAGAAATTAAAAAGTTGTTTCTTTTTGCAACGGTAAATTGTTTAATTACTTTATTAGGATATATAAAATTTGTATCGAGGGATTTTGCTTATTTCATTGTAATATTTTATACAAGTTAAATGGCTGCGATGCGACTGCTGACATATTTTCCTCAGAAGATTACCTCAAGTATCATAACATTCCAAAATTTCAGAAAAAGGATCATGCAAACTATCGAGTAAGAAAATGTTTAAAAAATTTTAATTTTATTGTAGAATTTTTATATAATTTTTTATGTTGTCATGGTTGTGCTTAAGAACGGGGATATAAATTATGCTTTAATAAATGTTTAATGCACATATCCAGCAATTAATTTGCTAAAAATTCAAGATGTATATGTTTTTCTGGAGATACATCAGGACCGTATACAAAGGAGGGTTGGAATTTTAACAAAGAGAAAAATGTTGGAAGAACTTACGTGGCCATAGGTCCCAGGTGTGTCTTTTAGGCATTTTTCCGGTACGTTTAAAAGCCAGACGAAGGCTGGCCGCATAGCGGCTAGTTTAAATATAAAAATTTTCTGCTACTGTTTAATAAATATTGTGCATAAATTTTCACATCTTGATTAATAATATCTTTGTTAACGTAATAAATTGCTCAAATTATATCTTCACAAACTTTGCTACCTATTATTTACGTTAAACTTTTAACGCTCGCTAAATAATAAATAACTGAAGCATCAGAAGGGGAGACGATAGGTAAATACCATAAGGTTTTTATATATTTCTATGTGATATTAGTTCTTAAATAATAGCTTCGAATAAAAATCTTACTGTAGTCCATGGCGATATTCATAAATCCAGGGAAGACAGTGTTAAATGCTGCAACCCTGTATTTTTTCACAGTGTGTTACCCCCGAGATCGCTAACTGCATCTCTAGGAGAAATGAGGGGTGATGGGTGGGTAGCACGTACGGCCACAATAGGCTGACTCAGCTATCCAGGGGTCGATAGGAGGGTTCGCCAATTACACGGCAAAACACGCTGCATCACGTGACCGGCGCAATTATATTTCGGCACCGCTGTCATTTATAAGATGTGACGCCATAATGGGAAAAAATGAAATAAAAAAGTGCTTCTCCAGCCACCCACCCCCTCTCCTTCTTTTTCTTCTGCATTCTGTCTTTCCTATTTATCCAATCGAAAATCGGCACAGCAGAAATGACGTCAGCGAGTGAGGGCTGAAAGCGTTAAATGCCGAGCGGTGTCGGGGAAACGTTTCAAGAATTCCGTTTTGAATCTAATATTAACGTCAATGAATCAAACTCGCCTGCTTATTAGAGCTGCGGGAATATCTTCCAAGTAATACTTTGGGGTGACATTTGGGGAAGTCGCTTGTTCGTCTGAAAGTTTACGACTTTCGCGCTGGCAGGAAAAGGGTGACAGATCTTACAAACTGAACACAGAGGCAGACATAATTTTGAATTCAGACTACTCTGTTTAATGAACGCTCGGAGTGCAAACTTAAGACAAGCCACGGGGGAGGATCAACAGAACACATTTAAGATAAGCGTCTGGTAAGGATGTCAACAGAACAAAGCGTTTGGTGAGGACGTCAACAGAACACACTCAGTTTAACAAACATTCTTCCTGAAAATTTAAGACAAACCACTGAGGGATCAATAAAATATTTAGCAGGGAACCACAGAATCAGCAAATGTTTCGTTTGAAAGACTTTCACCTTTTTCTACTCATTTAGTGGCTTTTATTTTTAAAAACATAAATAAAAAAAAACTGAAAGGTTTCAGACTTTAAATTACGTCCAAAGGGGCGTTTTTTTAACATTTTGTGTGTTACGTTTATTAGTCCAAAGGAACCCGAAGGACTAATACTTTCGTTTTGCGATTTTGCGTTGAATCACTCTGAATGCCCGTTTCACTTTTCAAAGTGTTGCCACTAAATGTTATCGCTCTGCATTAAATTTTACAAAATGAAAAATCTGCATAAATGTATGCATGTTTCTCGCATTGTGATAAAACCTAGAGCCATCAAATTTTGAATGACGTAACCCTACTGCGAATATGGGCATCTGGAAGCCCTAATTTTGAATTTGAAATTTGCTTTATTATCGATTTTATGTTTTGTAATATTTCAACGAATTTCTGATTAACAAACTAAATGATTTCAAAGCGAGCAATGGCAACACTGTACGGAAAAAAAAAACATTTTTATCTCCAGCGCACGAGACTTACGGAAATTCTAAAGATATGTTCATTTTAAAATGATTTTGCGATATTGATTTTGAACTGAATTTTATGGTTTGAGTACGTAGTACATGATATTTAATAAAAAAAAGGTAGCACACGAAACGTTAAAAAAACGCGCCTTTGGACGTAATTTAAAATCTGAAATCTTTCAGATTTTTTATTTTTACCTTTTTTATTAAATATCGTGTTCTTCGCACTTAAGCCATAAAATTCAGCTCAACAGCAATATCGGAAAATAATTTTAAAATGAGCATATCTTTATCTATGAGCATTCTATACACAGTCTCGCGAGATGGAGATAAAAAAGTTTTTTCCCCTGTAGAGTGTTGCCATGGCTCGCTTTCAAATCGTTTGAGTTTGTTCATCGAAAATTCGTTAAAATTTTACAAAATATAAAATAGATAATAGAACAAATTCCAAATTTGGGCTGCCAGATGCGCATATTCAGATGGAAATGTACGTTGTTCAAAATTGGATGGCTCTACGTACCATTGTTTATCACCGTTGGAGAAATGTATATAAATTTATGCAGATTCTTCATTATTTAATTTCTTTAAATATAATACAGGGCTGCAAGATTTGGTGGCAACAGTTGGAAAAGTGATTCATGCTTTTAATGTTTGCGACACAAAATCGCAAAACGAAAATACTCCTTCTGAGACAAAGCGCCTTTGGACTTAAAAAAAGAAAAAAAATAATAATAAAATAAAAAAAAATCTGAAAGATTTCAGATTTTAAATTACGTCCAAAGGCGCGTTTTTTTAACGTTTTGTGTGCTACCTTTTTTTATTAAATATCATGTACTACGTACTCAAACCATAAAATTCAGTTCAAAATCATTATCGCAAAATCATTTTAAAATGAACATATCTTTACAATTTCCGTAAGTCTCGTGCGCTGGAGATAAAAATGTTTTTCTTTTTCCGTACAGTGTTGCCATTGCTCGCTTTGAAATCATTTAGTTTGTTAATCAGAAATTCGTTGAAATGTTACAAAACATAAAATCGATAATAAAGCAAATTTCAAATTCAAAATTAGGGCTTCCAGATGCCCATATTCGCAGTAGGATTACGTCATTCAAAATTCGATGGCTCTAGGTTTTATCACAATGAGAGAAACATGCATACATTTATGCAGATTTTTCATTTTTTAAACTTTAATGCGGAGCGATAACATTTAGTGGCAACAATTTGAAAAGTGATACGCCGTTTTTGTGTTTCCGACGCAAAATCGCAAAACTAAAGTAATACTCCTTCGGGACTAAATCCCTTTGGACTAAAAAATCTTTGAATACAAAATTTTGACATAAATGTTGTAGAGAATTTTTTTACACTTTTACAAAGAATGTAACATTTTACAGGGATTTCTCTGTGAAGTCAAAAATTTTGTTATAGGCATAACATGACACTGTAAAATTTCTGACAAATTAAAGCACTGTTATAGACTATTTTACCATGAGTCGCTGAGCAGAGTTTTTAGTTGATACTTTTGACATAATATCTGAGATTTAAAGATTTTACAATTCCGAAAATGTGTTTTGCAAATTCTCAGAAAATTAAACAATTTAGAGAAATAATTTAACAAAATCAAATAATGTTACAAAAATAAAAATGGAACTAATAAAACAACAAACTAAATGATAATAAACAGTGATGTTATTTTATTACAGCTCATGAGAAAATATTGCTTTTTAAAAGGCCCGTCAGTGGCCGAGCGGTAAAAGCCCCTGACAACTGGTAGTTTGGTCCAAGGTTCGAGTCCAGGTGGACAGACTTGGATTTTCACCATGTGTTACGTGGATATGAGCCAGTTGCCCGTAAAAAGTCCTTCACGAGGCATCCCTCCCTTTCCGTGGAGTGCATGAGAGCGGAGTACGTAACAAGTTAAAAAATATTGCTTTTATGAAAAAATATATTAAATTTAAATGACCGTCACAGATATCCTACTGCTAATTATTACACGTGACCCTTGCTAACTGTAAAGGAGTTGCTCCCAGAACTTCAAAATAGCATATGGTCTTGGGTGTTGTAAAATTATAAGGTAGGTTCTTCCTCCTTCCAGCATGCTTTCGTGGTGTAACGTCAGCACACTTACAGCGTATTCGAGAGGTCCGTGGTTCGAGTAACGGCGAGGGCATTGCTCATTTTTCATGTACTCCTGCTTAAAAAAATGACTGTAGAGTAGCTTCTGAGGTAAAAGGTGATGGTCAATAATTCGTCACAATCAGGATTTGGCGACTGGATCCTCTGATCCTCAATAACCCGTTAAAAAGGGGAGTATATAAGGTATTTTCCACCCTCTTTTCGGCAGGTGGTGTAACGGTAACACACTCGGCGCGTATTCGAGAGGTCCGGGGTTCGAGTCTCGGCGAAAGCATTGTACATTTTTCACATCTCCTGCATCAGAATAATCTAATGACTCTACAAAATCTCCTAATGCAGTAATATATCAAATTAAAATTATTTATTTAATTTTATCAGCAAAACGACAATGGAAACATGTAGCTGTTATTAAAAAGTGAAATCTTCCAGTGGAATTTAAGAATTCGTCATTTGCCAAATACATTTCAGTTCACCTTGCAGAGTCATTAGGTTATTTGGAAGCAGGAGACGTGAAAAATGAGCAATGCCCTCGCCGGGACTCGAACACGGACCTCTGGAATACGCTTCGAGCATGCTGATCACTACACCCCGAAGGCATGCGAAGAAGGCGGGAGAAATACCTTATATACTCCCCATTTTAAAGTACGAATGGGGATTATCGAAACCAACCAAATGCCAGATTCCGGTGGTGGAGAATCATCATCCACCACCTTTTTCTGTTCGGGCGCCACTGTAGAGACATTAGGTTTATTTCGAAGCAGGAGACGTGAAAAATGAGCAATGCCAACTTTTGTAAAAATCGCACGAGCAGTTTTTCAAAAATTAGCTCTCAAAATTTTAGCTCCTCAGTGTTAATTGAACTTGATATATATTTATTAATATCTCTTTTTTATGAAACTTATTTAATTCCTTCTTACACAGTACGAAATTTATGTTCATTCCAAACAAAATCGCCCATCTTTTATGATGTATTTTTTAAATTTGTATTTTTAAATAATTTTTATAAATTTTTCAAAAACATTTTGAGTTATAAACTATAAAATTTTTGCAATCATCTTAAAGCAGATTTGTTTCTAAGCATACCTGCAAAACATTAGAGCTTTTTATTCAAAATTTCCAAAGATATACGTGAATTTATATATTGGCGCATTTTGAAATTTGGCATATTTGTTGAAAGCGATATTAACTTAAATGTGGTTTACGAACTTTGTTAAAATTATTTAAAAGTAAAACTATGTGACTTTTTTCCCTCTTATCCACAATGTAAAAAGGCAGAAACGATGTGACGCTTTTTCCTCCCCTGGACAATGGAAGGGAAGGAAAATAGGTTCCCACATACTAAGAAGTTCACCAAGTGAATTATTCTTGGCTCAAACTGAAAAAAATTCGCCAAGTTAAATTTATGAATTTCTCCGTAAATTTCGCACCAAATTTTACAAAATTTAATATTTAAGCATAATTTGAGTCGTAGAATCGAAATATGGAAAAAAATTGCTATGTTATTTCAGAAAAAGTCCGATTTTGTGTCAAAATGCCTATCTTAGAATGATGCCATATATAAATCTAATATATATCCGAAGTCGCGCTTTCGAGACATGAAAAACGCAATTTGAATTTCGTCAATCGGCCCTGTAGAACGTGAGATACAGAACTGCCTCCCCCCCTTTTTTTTGTTTTGTTTTTGTTTTTTTGCGTAGTATATATGATGATTTTAACGAGTTCAGCTAATGTCATTTTCGGGGTGCAGTTTATACCTTTTAGAGAGCTTAGTTTGTTGATTAAGAAGAGAGATTAATTTGCGGGGAAAAAAGTTAAATACTTTACACTTCTTCGAATGGCAACGTACTGAGCAGATGAAGATAAAAATATTTTATCTTCAGCAGAGATACCACAGTTCTTTTAAATTGCAGAGTATTGTTGATTTTATTTGAAAGTGGCAATATAGCGTTTCGCCGCGCATTTATTAATTTAAAATTCAGAGCATTAACATAAAATCTGAAATGAATAAAAAACAAATTTGAAATTCTAAATTCGGGCATGCTGGTGCAAATATTCGGGTGGTAAACTACACATATTCTAAATTTGCTGGTACTACGTACCGCCGTTTTTCCACAGTGCGAGAAACATACATATACAGCGACATAATAGAGATAACATTTTTAAATTAGTCTAATTCCAATACGTACTTTAGTCCACGAATTATATATACGAGATAAAAAATATGATGGAAATGTATTAAGAAATTAAACTTAATTGGAATAAACGGACTTCGCAGGGAATTTCCTTTGGATTTTTCTTCAGCTTAACCGTATCGTATTTATTTACCGTAGTTTAAATATTTTGGCGATTATTTTTATGCTTCGAATTTTTCTCCAGATTGTCAACTTTTGGCGATATCCGAATCCGGTTCCGATAACAGAAAAGTACCTAAAATTCTTCCGACCCATCAAATCTGCCTTTGCTTTCCTGTAATAAATAATTTTAGATACTTTTGAAGCTCGATTCTGATCTTTTGACATACTCTTGAAGCTAAATTCACCAAAATCCTTCGCGTTTGCTTTCAAAATTTTTTCACTTCATTTTGGTTCACGAATCACACAACGAAGAGGGGAAAAGAAAAAGGCAGTCGCTCGGTTTGTTTTCTAGTAAAAAAGAAATCGGTAGAGGGAGGGAGGGGGAATCTGGCATTGTATGCCAACTCAGCGTCAATTCGAGCATTCGCATCAGCTCCGCTGTCGATGGAACTGCAAGCCGCTGATTCAATTTCTGTGAAAAGAACGGCTCAAAGATTCGGTTACTTCATTCAGCGGGGTCTGCTGACCGAGATGGGGTGCAGCACGCTGTAGATGCGAATCCGGGGGGGGACGCAAGAAGAGGCGAATAAGGGAAGGAATGGGGAATCATTCCCATTAATATGGATGAGAAAAGCAGTTTTTCCCCTTGCGTAAAAATAAAGCACTGTACGAGCGTGAAAGATGGATAATATACTGCAGAAACATTTTCAAAGTTTCTGTAAATGTTGCAAATTCATGCATAAAATTCCAAAAACTCGCATAGATGTCGTTCTTTCGATAAATAGTATATTAATTATTAGCTTTTGCTATGGGATGCTGGTGAAAAGCACACCACCGCAAATAAGCATATATAAAAATCATATTTCCAACAATTTACTGAAACAGCAGTTCTCAAATGGTTTTTAAGTCAACTTTCATCCTATTTTCCTTGTCCCGCCATGATACTCGCTGAGACCAGACGTTTATGCAAATTTAATGGCAAACGGCTTAGTTAGGAGGTCAGTCTTAACCGTGAACTCGGTGAAATATGGGTATATATTTATCAATATCTCTTTTTTTATTAAACTTATTTCAGTCTTCCTTTGACAATTCCAAATTTAGGTTCATTCCAAATAAAATTCACAAATTTTTTATGATTTATTTTTAAAATTTGTATATTTAAATAATTTTTAAAATTTTTCGAAAAAAATTTTAAATTATAATATATAAAATTTTTACTATCATCTTAACGTAGATGCATTTTTAAGCATACTTCCAAAAAATTTGAGTTTTCTATTCAAAATTTCCGAAGATACACGTGAATTTACATATTGTCGCGTTTTGAAATTTGGCATATTTGTTGAAAGCGATAATAACGTCAAATGTGGTTTAGACATTTTGTTAAAATTAATTGAAAGTAGGAACGAGGTAGCTTTTTTTCCGCTCATAGACAATATAAAAATAGAAAGGAAAATAGGTTGCCCTATATTAAGAAGTTCGCCAAATGCATTATTCCTGGCGAAACTGAAAAAAAAATTTTTTGAATATCTATATAGATTTCGCCCCAAATTTTACAAAATTTAATGTTTAGGTATAATTTGAGTCGTAGAATCGAAATATGGAAAAAAACTGGCATGTCAGATTTAGAAAAAGTCCGATTTTGTGTTAAAATACCGATATGAGAACAATGCTATGTATAAATCTAATATATATATCCTAAGTCGTGCTTTCGAGACATAGAAAACGCAATTTGAAATTCGTCAATCGGTCCAGTAGAACGGGAGATATAGAACTGTCCCCCCCCGCTGTGTACACGCTAACTAATTTCTATCATGGTGACAGCCGACGAAAATAGAAGTCACAATAAAGATAAAAGTAATAAAAAATAGATTTAATTAGCCTAAAACCTTACAAAGTTGGCTATCCATTCGGAACCCATGTGTTGTATATTCGATTTAAGACATTATTGTAATTAATCGCATTCTTAGCATAAAAGCAAGCTGACCTTTTGCTGTAAAGGTTAGTTGTAAAGCTTATTAGTTTTTCAACACCCGCGAGTCATAATTTATAGAGAATCTGCTATGTTCCATATTTGAGTTTTAGCTTGTATTTGATAACCAAATACAAAGCTTTAGTGAAATTATGTGTAAAACTGTAGTATCTGACATGAAAATATGAAGAGGGGAAGCTGTATCGGAGAAATAAGAATACAGCGGCACACTGAAACAAATGGCTATCTCGCTAAATTGACGAGATATTTTAACGAGTAATTTTCGACGTTAAATTTGGCGAAAAATCGCCAAATGTTGCCGAACTTGGCAACCATTTGGCGATATTCGGGAACGGTCCATGTATAACAGTAATTGTATTATCATTGAATAAACGTAATTAATCTAGATATGTAAATGTAACCGTATCCGGCCCTCATATATGCCTTTCAGTAACTTCGAGAAATGGACTATACTAGATATTTTTCGGCGACCGGGGAAAACTATATAAGACCGGAAAGAGCATCAGTAGTAGTTGTGTAGTTCAATGTGGAGTACTAACAAGAGTATTGTAGTATTTCCGTGTTAGCTTCAGTCTTTCGGTGCGCTTTGCATTGCGTTGTGCTTAAAGTTCTTAGTACACTCATGTCCATAAATTAAGGATAATTCGGAGTCACGCGGAAATCGACCTCTAAAATAAATACATCACCTGTAAAATCTCTACACACATCTTCAAGAATCATATGCAAATTTCAGGAAGTAACCAGATGACACCGATGGTACGTCGCAATGACGAGAGTGATATATAAGGAATACAGGCAAAGAAGTAAAATTGTTCGCAGGCGCTTTATAAGCATTTCACTGCAATAACCGAATAGTTATGACACAAAGGACGCATTTGGATGATTTTTTACGTCGTTGAATTATCGGCCGTCTGGAATGAGGGCGCACTCAACTGGAAGTATCAGACGAACTTGGAATTGCCCAGAGTGTCATCTCCAGGCTTTGGCAACCATTCCAAGATGATGGTAATGTGAGTAGTCATTACAGCCCAGGTCGCCCTAGAGTTACAACGCCGAATAAGGACCGGCAGTTACTGCCAAATGAAACAGGCGGAACACAGCCTCAGACCTGTCTCGTCAGCTCTCTTCAGCCACTGGTACGATAATTTCAAGACAGACCATGTACAGACGCTTAGGGCAGATGGGTCTATATGCTCGTAGACCTGTCAGATGCGTTCCACTTACTGCAACTCACTGTCGCCTGCGGTTAGCCTGGAGTAGAGAGCATGGATTGTGGACACCGCAACAGTGGGTTTGTGTGATGTTTTCCGACGAGTCCAGGTTTAGCTTGCAGTCTGATTCTCACCGGACTTTCATATCGAGAGCTCCAGGTACCCGTTACCGCCAAGAAAACATCAGGAGTGCTCGTTTGGGGTGGAATTATTCTGGGTTCCAGAACTGACCTGCATGTCCATGACAAGCCAAATCTATCAGAACGTCATTCTGGAACAACATGTACGTTTGCGGGGCGCCATGGGCGCACAATTTGTGTTTATGGATGACAACGCCCGTCTTCACCGAGCAAACATCCTAAGCGAATGCCTTCAATCAGAGGATATCACCCGTATGGACTGGCCAGCATTCTCACCGGACTCGAATCCAGTAGAGAACGTGTGGGACATGCTTGGCCGACGAGTTGCAGCCCGTCAACCTCCTCCTACATGTCTACCGGAACTTCGGAGAGCATTGCTTTTTGAGTGGTGTAATATCCCCCAAGATCAGATCGATAATTTGATAATCAGCATGCCTAGGCGATGTACGGACTGTATTGCATCGTCTGGGAGACATACAATGTATTTAACAATCCTACCAACCATGTAATTTTTTTTTTTTTTTGTAAATAGGTTTCTTTTTTGTAATTTGCTCCAGGGAGAAAAAAATTGCTATTTTTTTAACAATATCAAACATATAGCATCCTTTTTTGCTCTTCACCTTTTGTTTAATAAATAAGCTTTACAAATAAGTGAAATTTGTTTTGCTTCTAACTCTTCCTTTGCCTGATTTTGCATTATCCTTAATTTATGGACATGAGTGTAGTTTGAAGTGTAACTACTGACTGTGCCCCGTGAAGCTGTAAAGAGATGTGCGAGTATTTTTGTGGAAAGTTCCAGAACTGTAAAGCATTTGTTTGGGAAGAATGCATTTTATCAAGCTATCATCCGTTCTGCGTGCATTCGATCTACGTATTATCAACTAGTACGCACGCAATAATGCAATTAAAATCTTATTAACAACCGAAGCAAATACAGTTAAAATTCTCTAAACATGCGTACTCCTACACTTTTAATTTGTTACACTCATTTTGTTAAAAATATAATTTTAATTTCAACTCATAATATTCTCCGTGCCTTCTTTAAGTAGAAAACGCATTATTCAGGAGTAGTAATAATAACAATGCCTTGAAACTCTTCCAAAATAGCTGGAGGAGGAGGACGCCTTCTGAAGCATTAGCAGCTATTCATTTTCTTTATCTTCTCGAAATTTTCTTTTGAGAAAATGCTGCATGTAAACAACAGGAAAATCTCTTTATGATTCAAAAGAACGTGTCATTACAAGTCCTTAAAAGCAAAAGTTTTAAGTACAGTTAATGACATTTGCAAGCTCTGTTATTTTATCTTAATAGGTCAGCATAAATTTAATGATTACAAATCGTCCAGCAGATGAATCATTAAAAAAGGGAGAATTGCATTTTTGGATAAAATTACGCGCACGCAAAATATCGATCTCCCCCCAAGAAAATGCATTTCTACACGCAGAACTGTAAGGCACTCTCTACTCATTCCTTTCCACACTGAACGACGTGAAAGAAATTTAATTTTCATCGGAATGAACTTTAAAAAGAACTTTCGTTTTCATCCGGAGATTCGGTAGCTGGAAATAGGAAGAAGGGGAGGCAGAAAATGTACACGACGTTCGAATCTCCCTCCCTTTTCCAATGCGACAAAACGCGAGAATAAATCTCTGGTCGTTAGAATTCGAATCTGCGGAATCCATCCTTAGAGAAAGGTAGGATGCGAGGGCTGGAATCGGCACTGATTTAATTTCCCAATCGACCAATCGAGTTAGATTCTTCCCCGCTTTTTTTTTATTTCATTTTATTTTAACTCATTCAGGAATGACAACCGACGGTAACTTTAGAAAGAGCACTCACGCAGTCGGCCTGAATTTATACTCAACAAAGAAACAGAAATATTGGGAAAAATATCAAAAATTAACTGCCGTATATTGAGGGCATTTATTTACAGAGGCTGTTCGCACATTTTTTAGACGTTATGTATATTGTATTCACAAAACTAAATTACATAAAATTCTTGTGTTTTAACTGTTCTATTTGACATCCCTTATTTTGAACTATCTTTCGACACCGCAATTTCCAGGATAATAATGCCTTTTGAAGTGTCAGAAGAGGTATTCTATCCCATTCCTCCCGAACAGC
Source organism: Stegodyphus mimosarum (assembly GCA_000611955.2). NCBI lineage: Eukaryota > Metazoa > Arthropoda > Arachnida > Araneae > Eresidae > Stegodyphus > Stegodyphus mimosarum. Next base: position 192,116 of record KK119730.1, on the reverse strand, counting down.
TTTCCAGAGTCCTGTTAGGGTTTCGGGACAACGTTTGGATAATGGAGTTTTTAAAAGTCCGAAAGCACAAAACTCCATAGGTGACACATCGGGAGATTTAGTAGGGATATCGGTGAAGGGTATGGCCTTGATACCAGTTTTTTGTTCCATTTCTTTTTACGAAATTTACAGTGGATTTTGATGTGTGACTGCTAGCTTTGTCCCGATGGAGTCTCACAGATGGATGGATGGCACTGTGGGTAAAGCGATGGTATTTCATTCAGAAAACTTGGCGGTAAAATATGTTCCTGACAGTATTTGGAGTTAATCTTGACATTTTTTTTGCACTCTCTTTATTTTTAACTTGTCATTATAAGAAAAACCAGCAACCATCATGAATGCCTTAGAAAAACTTTCTTTCGATTCTTTGAACCATGTACTTGAATATTTTTCCTCCCCTTTTATGATAATAAATGGCTCTTTTTTTTGTTACAATCATTTAAATACACCCATGCTTCATGTATTGTGACAATTGTTTTCCATTTTATTTTAGATAAGTGTTTCTGCAGCGTGTCTTGCGTCGAGGGATATGCTTTGGAAGAAGACGATGCACATTGCGTTTTTTCGCTTTCTTAAGATTTAAATCAACGTTTATCATTTTGTTTACAGTGGACACCGAGCATTTTAATGATTTTGCAACTGTGCTTTGACTAGAGGGAGTTTCTTTTAACATTAAACAACGTACCTTTGCAATAGTCCAAGATGTCCGTTTTTTCCTCGGATACTTGTTTGGAATTTTTGTCCCACTGGAGGCTCCAATTTGACGTTTTTTTCCTTTCAATTTGACGTTTGTTGATGATATTACCTATCGACGCTTTAGATATCACAAAACCATGACTCTCACATCGTTTTTGGATAACGGAGTATGCATATTTCTCTTCGGAAAGAGCGTCAATGTAGCCTTCGAACCACTGCTTTGTTCAATTCGCCATTTTGAATGAAAACAAAACTTTCAAGCCACAGACGATAATTTTGACTTTTAAAAACATAGTACAATTGCAATTACTTCTTTTGCAGCAAACGATTTTTTATTACAGCTTACCAAAATCGTCTAAAAAATGTGCGAACAGCCTCTGTATGTGATTAATATTCAGCAAATTTCTCTCGGTATATTCGTGAAAACAAACTTCTCATTTATCATAATATTTCGCTGATAAGTTTATAAACTTCATTGGGAAATAAATGGTAGTAATTTTCATGAGAGTATCATTTACATAGTATCGTAAATTTTTTGTAAATAATCGAATAAATTTGGTTGATGTATATGCTCATAACGTTGTATCCTATTTTATTTTACTTATTTGATTATTTTATTTTAATGATGCATTTTATGGAACACCTTTACCGTTCATTTGGGGGTAATAGAATTCAAAGGCACATATGATATTGTTACGAATTCTGGACATAGACAGATGATTTTAGCGCAATTATAACGCAAAATTGTCTTATTTTTCTGTATAATGTAACGCGAAAATCTACACAGACGATGCTCTGTCAGAAAAATAAATAATATTTAACACTCAGTAAGTGGTCATCTCGCTAATTTGACAAGATTACCCTAAGCAGGCAACGGTTTTAGCGATTAATTTTATCGCCAAAAGTCGCCAGATTTGGCGATAATTTGGCGACATTCTGGTCCGGTTTCTGTATCACCGTAATAGGTATTGTAATTGAATAACTGTAATTTGATTTCATACGTAACTGCAGCCATACGCGGCCCTCATATGCCTTCTAGTAATCTCGAGAAATACTAGAAATATCTCGGCTGACCGGTGAAAACTATATAAGAACAGGGAGAGCATCTGCTTTCATCAGTTGCTATTGTTAAATGTTAGTTCAACGTGAGTTCGGAGTACTGAGATATCTCCGGGTAAACTTCACTATTTAGATGTGCTTTGCACTGCGTTTTGTTTAACGTTTTTAGTAGTTTGAAGTGTAATTATTGATTGTACATTTTGATACTGTAAAGAGTTCTACGACTATTTTATGAAGAGTTACAGAACTGTGAAGTAATTTTATCAACCTGTAAGGTTTATCCTAATTTTATTAACAGTTAATTTAAGTTTATGCATCTTTCCTATCATTCTAGTTTCAGCTTACAATTTCCTACCAGAATGTAATTTCAGAAACGCAGTTAATGCAAATGAGTAAAGAGTAGTATTTAAGTCGATGTTTCACCGACTTCTCCAGACAAAGTCTGAGTTCCTGACAAGCGAGCGTTTGCCTTTTGGCTACTAAGCTATTACAGAGACTCGAAAAGATTTTTATTACGACAGAACTTTGTACATAAATGCACTTCTTGTGTTAACAGAATCAACCATCACTTGTGGCGATGTAACTTAAGTAACAGTCAAATTCACATTTAAAACGCAGACTAGTAGTCAAAGACTACACAATTAAATTTTAAACTAATCTGAAAACTCAGAAACTCTAACCGGCGTAACGAATTCAAACTTCGGCAGCAATAACGCAAAGTCGAATAACTACAAACTTATGAGAGCTGGCAGGAGCTACGTAACATACCCGTCAGAAGCAGAAACACGCTCGTCTTACAGTCTAAAAACCTCAGCTTAAATACTCACTAACTCATTTACATTCTGGTGAGGAAACGGAAAGGAGAAGTTATAGTAAAGGCTGAAATTATAAATAACTGGGTAATTTAATAATAAATCATACTTATTAAGTGCCTGGTTCCTAGCTGTAAATATGCCACGCATGCGCAAGTACACTGTGGCAGGACTGCTAAATCAAATTGATAGCAACCACAAGCGCCATCTTGAATAATAATAAAACTGCTTTGGGGACCGAGTTTTATGTATATACACATAAGACACACAAGACACTCTTACAAAAAACAAAAACAAAAATACAATCAAAAATATCAAATGAAATTCGTGGGAATTGAACCAAATATTTCAGACAAAATTTGAAATTCAAAAAATATTTCATTGACCCAAGAGGCAAAAAAAAAAAAAAAAAGTCTTTAAATTCATTAAATATTTACAAGGGTACATCGAAGGTGCTAAATTTATACCCCCTCCCCTCCTCTCCGAGTTGCTTAGAGAAGCAAAAGTAAATAACCAAAAAACAATTATTGTGGGATGGAAACATTTTCTTCCGGCAGAAGAAAAGAAGCGATCCATTTGCAATTAAAATCTTCTTCCAGAAAATTCTTAACTTCTAAATAGGGGGTAAAAATGCTGTCACCTCTCAACAGCGGTCACGTCCTCGCTTCTTTCTTCCCACCTCCTTCTCTTCCGAGATACACAGTTTCATTAAACCAGATTAAAGCCGTCTCCTACTTATCGCCGTGGAATTCTCGATTTAAATTCCGCCGAAGCCATTGTGGATATTTTTTCCCTATTTGTAAAGGGAAAAAAGTTCACCGCTGAGGGAATTATTTATCGCGTTCAGTTATCTTATAAAGAAACAAAAGCGCAGTACGTAAAATGAGCGTAAAAACAGCGATTAAATAAGGCAGTAGCATTTGCATTCTTCATTTGGTAAACTCGAAAAACAATTGCAGAGATTTAAGGGGGAAAAAATGCATCATTCGTGAGCATTTTTTAGGAAATATGTTATTTCAATTTTGAAGTTTTACATGAAAAGACACATCATTTTACATTATCGATTTTACGAGAAGACAAACTGAAAATAAGTATTAGATTATCAAATACGAAAATAAATTCCTCAGCACTATCATTACTAAATTAATTCGGAATTCTTTTTTAATCTCCAACTTTCTTTAGTTCACAGAATTAGCATTAATGTACAGAAAAAATCAAATAAGCACAAAATATGTATATATATACATTGGAAAAAAATCTGAAAGGCTTCAGATTTTAAATTACGTCCAAAGGGGCGTTTTTTTTTTAACATTTTGTGTGTTACCTTTACTTATTAAATATCATGTTCTTCCCACCTAAACTATAAAATTCAGTTCAAGAACAATATCGGAAAATCATTTTAAACGGAGCATATCTTTAGAATTTCCTATACACAGTCTCACGCGCCGGAGATAAAAATGTTTTTTCTTTTCTGTACAACGTTGCCATTGCTCGTTTTGAAATCATTTGAGTTTGTTCATCAAAAATTCGTTGAAGTTTTACAAAATATGAAATCGATAATAAAACAAATTCCAAATTTGGGCTTCCAGATGCGCCTATTCGGGTGGAAACGTACATTATTAAAAATTGGACGGCACTAGGTACCGTTGTTTTATCACATTTGGAGAAATATACATACATTTATGCAGATTCTTCATTACTTAATTTCTTTAAATATAATACAGGACTGCAAGATTTGGTGGCAACAGTTTGAAGAGTGATGCAGACTTTTAATATTTCCAACGCAAAATCGCAAAAACGAAATCAATAGTCCTTCAGGGACAAAGCCCCTTTGGACTACAAATTTAAAAGCTCAACTGTTATAACATAAAACTAGCTCTTACGGGATCAGACTCCTGTATGTATTAATTCCTAACATGTATTAATTCTGGCGAGTTAAACAAGTTAAACCGAAGACTGGCCGCGCAAACAGCCAGTTTAGAAATAACAGATTAGGTTATTTGAATATCCCAAAGCCACGAGGGCTATCTGTGTAACAGAAGGAATGCCTTCGTGGAGGACTTTCTAAGGAAAGTTGGCTCGTATTCACATTACATATGGGGAAAATCACAAAACCCAACCATGCAGGCAGCCCCTTCGCCTGGAATCGAACTCGAGCCAGGTCATACTACCAGTATTCAGCGGTCTTAACCGCTCGGCCACTAGTGGGGCCTCAGAAACAAAAATAATAAAGAAAAATCTGAAAGGGTTCAGATTTTCACGATCACCCTAAAAAGTTTGTTAATGTTTTGTTTCACGCTCTCACTAAGCTTGCAGACTACCAGACTGCTGGGAACTTCACTCCTCCTAATCCCTTCCGCACTTTTTTGTTTTTGTTTTGTCTTTTAGCTTTATTATTAAGCATCGTTTTTTCCGCACATAACGCCATATACAATTCACCAGCAAAATCCCAAAAATATTTACAGCAGCATAGCAACATATGTTTAGAATTGTCGATACAGCGGCGTCAAGTGTTAGCATACATTTTTCTAGTCTTTCTTTTTTTTTACCCCAAAGGAACGTTAGCTCAGAAGGGCTATTAATTTCGTTTTGGCATTTTGCTCGATTCACTGTAAATGCCCGTATTACTTTTCAAACTGTTGCCACCAAATGTTATCGCCTTGCATTATATTTAAACAAATTAAATAATGAAGAATGTGCATAAATGTATGTACATTTCTCACATTGTGATAAAACAACGGTATCTAGAGCTATTAAGTTCTGAATAATGTAATCCTTGTCCTAATATGGGCATCTGGAGGTGCAAATTTGGAATTTGTTTTATTATCGATTTCATACTTTGTAAAACTTTAACGAATTCTTGATGAACAAACTCAAACGATTTAAAAGCGAGCAATGGCAACACTGTACGGAAAAAAACATTGCGCGCGAGACTGTGCATCGGGAATTCTAATGATACGCTGTTTCTAAATATTGTGTGATATTACTACTGAATTGAATTTTATAGTTTAAATGCGAAGAACATGATGTTTAATAAATAAAGGTAACACAGAAAACGTTAAAAAATGACCCTTTGGGTGTAATGTAAAAAATGAAAGCTTTCAGATTTCCGCCCCCACCCCCAGGCTTTTCCCACTTCATCATATCAAAGTTCAGATTTCTTAGTAAGATGGCTTGCAAAACTTTCTTTTTGTCTGTTTATTATTCACATTTTGTGTGTTATCTTTATTAAAAATCGCTCTCTTGACGTTTACGCCACACAAAATTCGATTGAACAGCAAAATCACAAAATATATTTAAAAAAACAGCGAATTTTTGGAATTTCAGATAAAGAGTCTCGTTAGTTGGAAATAAAAATATTTCATTCCCTATAGTGTTGCCATTGCTCGCTTTCAAATCGCTGTGTTCGTTAATAAAAAAATCACTAAATTCTTACAAAATATGAAATATAAAAATTCGAGCTTCCAGGTACACATGTTCAGGTGGAGGCCTATGTTGTTCAAAATTTGATGGTAGCGTCGGTAAGTACCATCGTTTTTTCACAATGCGGGGAGCATACATATATACATGCAGATTTTTCATTTAGTTTCTTTAGAAATAATATGAGGCGATAATATTTGGTGGCAACAATTTGAAAAATGATACAGCCATGTATAGTGAACGGCGCGAAATCCCGTTTCGATATTAATAGCGGATTCGGGCTAACGCCCTTTTGGGCTAAAAATATAGAAAATTGCTTAGTTAACACCGTATTGGTCCGAACATGAACTGTAAATATTATGCAAATTTCAATTGTTAAAAAAAAAGGATATTATTTTTCCGGACCTTCAAAAACGGTTACATTTCGTCATATTGTATGCGGTTAAAAACGTGCTGATTTCGTATATTGAGATAATAACAATGCATCATCAACAGCATTTTAGAAACGATCATATTGTTAAGATGAAGTGTTGGTACTGTTATGTAAAAGAGAAAATTAATAAAACTTCAGTTAACATCAGTATATTACAATACAGCACAAACAAATGAAACCTAGATTTTCCAGTCACACATTTATCAAAGCAGCGCACATCTACCAGATTCAGTACAGCATACAGAAGAAACCTAAAATTTTTCAATAATGCACAGTATTATGCATGCACTGTATTTATGATAAAATGAAATACTGGAATGTATCTACCTACTGGTAAATGTATTTCTCTAAATCTGCCAGCTAAATTATTACTCGTGTTTTCTTTTCTTCTCTCGGCTTATATTCGGAAATCACCTTTTTTCCCCTTCTTCAAATTTTTGAATTCGTTTTCCAAGGGTTTGTTTTGGTTTATTCAGATTACGGCAAAGCATACTAGGTCTATCTGCCTAAGGGTAGGGATGCTTTCGTGGAGGACTTTTTAAGGGAAACTAGCTCGTATACACGCTAACACATGAGGAAAACCACGAAAACTCCCATGCAGCCCGCCCGTTTGCAGACCGAACTACCAATGTTCAGCGGCTTTATCGCTCGGCTGCCGGTGGCCCCGTTTTGCAAATGAAACCATCTGATACTCAAGGAAGAACGGGAACTTCCTCTTCTGCTTAAAAACCCACTGCAGCAATTTTTTTTTTCAAAAATTCTAAATATTTACTAATTAATATTTTTTGTCATTCTTATTTTATAAGAAAGCGAAGAGTTCGCTTTATATATACAGAGGCAGCTTACATTCGGGCTAATGCAGTACTTTTGTCATTCTTATTCTCAAACAGGAAGAACAGTTGTCAGGACTGCGTGTTCTATGCATATTCTTGGCGAACATCTTCGTAAAGTAGTTAAAGTCCTGATCTTGAACAGGGAGCTGAATGCAGCTATGTTCTGTGGTAGAATACTGTGATTAAGTGGTAGAATAACTATACGTAAGAAGGATTTAAAATCCTCTTTTATTAAACCACAATTATTTACAGCCACTTCCCAACTCGGGAGGGATACAGAAAATAAAGACCGCACTTGGGTCTAAACTGAACAATCAAATAATTTAAACTAAAATAGAAATTAAGTAGTCGTTGCTCACAGAGCTATAAACGCGAGGTTGGCCTCTATGCTAAATGGTGCGTAGCAAGATTTAACTAATACTGACGCACTTAGAATTACTTCAATAAGTAGTAGCGTAACAGCGCTACGGCTTAGAATTTAAATACTAGCTGGTCAGGCGAACGTCGAACAGAGTAACAGTGGTCTGAGCTCTCTCACACTGAAAGGTTTCGTTTAAATAGAACTTGGCTCCACTTCAAATTAGCATAAAGCTGAAAAGCGCGCTTATTCTAACGGGAAGTTGAAATGAGAAGAGATAGAAAAGGGAAAATTAAAATAAAACTTTGTTAGTTTAACTAAAACCTTACACAGTTTGTTTCATAACTTGAAAAAATTTCATAACTTTATTGATTCGTTCAATTTTGGATGTTCGAATTTTAAAGCCCCCCGCCCAAATACATATAATGTTCGCAATGAAAATGAAAAAATGTGAGCTTTTTTTTATCAGAAATATTTTTAAAAATTATATAAACTTATAAAATACAAAAAATCGTAAACGACACGGCAGATTACATTGCACATAATAAATAAATAAATAAAATCAATATTAGAGAAATTTATTCCGAAAATGCAAATAGTGTGACGTAAAATGACGTCATATTTTCGAAACCATGTTTCCGAGGGAAATCAAATGATGCCCAAGGAAGAAGGGAACTTCCCTTCCTGCTTATTATAAACATTGCAGCAATTTTTTTTTCCAAAAATTCTAAATATTCACTCATGAATATTTTTTTTTTTTTTTTTTTTTAAAGAAAGCGAAAAATTCGCTTTCTAACCATTTTAACTCTTTATAAAAGATATATTTTTGGATGTCCGAATTTTAAAATAATAGATGTAAATCGATGGGAAAAAAATGGCTGATTTTCGAATTTTCGAAAATCGGTAATAAATCAAAAAATAATGTTACAAATTTGATAGTTATCAAAAGAGGTTCCCCCCCCCTCCGCTCTATCCGACGGTGGGAACGGTAAAATTTTGAGATATTTTGTGTGTTATTTAGTGTGCCAACAGTCGGCACCAGCTCATGCTTACAGAAGTCAACACTTATGTCTTAAATCAAAAGCCTTAACTTACAAAGTAACTTTGTCAGGACTGAGTGTTCGGTGCATACTTTTGGGGAACATGGTCGCGATAGTATTAAAGTCCTGATCTCGAACAGGGAGCTGAATGCAGCTGTGTTCTGTGGTAGAATAACTGTGGTTAAGTGGTAGAATAACTGCACGTACGGAGGGATTTAAACCTACCCTTTTCTTAAACTACTATTTACAGCCACTTCCCCCACTCGGAAGGGATAATAGAAAATAATGACCGCACTTGGGTCTAAACTGAACAATCAAATAATTTAAAATAAAGTTAAGTAGAAAATTAAATAGTCGTTGCTCTCAGAGCTAACAATCAAATAATTTAAAATAAAGTTAAGTAGAAAATTAAATAGTCGTTGCTCTCAGAGCTATAATGGGAGGTTTGCCTCTATGCTAAACGATCAATGGTGCGTAGCACGATTTGGCTAACACTTAGATTTCTTCAATAATAAGTAATAGAGTGTTACGTGCGTACGGGTTCGTTATATATTGAATGCACAAGTCGTAAAAAGTTAACAAAAATTTATTCTTTCCACAAGAAATAAATTAAAATGCTGAAATATTTCTTCACAAATCTTCGCACAATATCACAATATCTCAAACGTTTAGCAAAAACTCAGTTCAAAACAGATAAAATAGTTCTATCTCACAGCGAAATCGCTACAATCAATACAGCATTAAGTAAACAAACAGCAGTTCGCTTTTTACAGCTACAAGTATAACAGCAACAACAACAACTAACTAACTAACTGAGATGAGGTGTTTCACCTCGGCTTTTATAAGCTTTTTAATTATCAGTAGAACAATCACGATTTTTCTAGATTTTTCTGGATGGCAACAGTAATTACGAGATATTTATTTATTAAGCATTAAATGCACGCGCTCTTTTATTTTTATTGTTTTTTTTTTTTTCGACGTAGCTTTCTCTTCAAAAATCGTCTGCGTTGCTAAGGCAACATGAAGCAAATCTAATTACAATTCTAAATAAATAGCCAAATAAATGTGAAATTCGTAACATTGCCCCCTTCCCAAGGACTGCACGTCCCGGGCAGTACAATCCCTGGACAGGAAGCCAAACTTACAACTAAAGCATCAGTGCTATAATAAACATTACTTTATAATAACAAAATAAACAATAATTAAAATAAGTGACTTTCAGCAAATTAAATTCTATCCAACGCGAAATACAATTCAAATACTAAGTACAAATACTATCAAATACAAATGCTATTAAATACAAATACTTATCAAATACTAATACTTAACAAATACAAATCAAATACTAAATACAAATAGGACCATGGTCTTATACTATGTACATTATTATTTACAACTATATACACTACGTACTATGGCCATAGTAATGAACTAACCTGTCGTAATGAACGACTTTAGGTTTAGAGTTCGATGACTTACGGATCCGAACCACGACGTCGTTCAGCCTGTTTAGGACTGTGTAAGGACCATCCCAAGGTGATTGTAGTTTCGGAGAAAGTCCTTTTCGACGAGTCGGATTCCATAACCACACCTTGTCTCCTTCGTTGAAACGATGTCCAGTAGCTCTCGTGTCGTAGCGGGTCTTCATCTTCTCCGTCGCCAAGTTGACTCGCTCTCGTGCAAAGTTGTGCATCACTTCAAACCGGGCCTGGAGGTCTTGAATGTATTCCTCAGGCGATGAAGGCGCATCTGGAGGGCGACCAAACAAAAGATCACATGGCAGACGAAGGTCACGACCGAAGAGCATCTGAGATGGGGAATAGCCGGTAGTCTCGTGGACAGCACTGCGGTAAGCCAGTAAAAATAGTGGCAACTTCTTGTCCCAGTCCTGTTGGTTTCTGGAAACCACTAATGAGAGGTTATTGAGGATGGTTCGATTAAACCTCTCTACCATACCGTCCGACTGGGGATGTAAAGGCGTCGTTTGGGTTTTGTCAATGCCGAGTAGCTTGCAGAGTTCCTTGACTACAGCCGAGGTAAAATTCCTTCCCTGATCGGAATGTAACTGAAGAGGCACTCCGAATCTGGAAATCCAGTGCTGTATCATCATCTCTGCTACTGTGACAGCCTCTTGATCAGGAATAGGATACGCTTCAGGCCACTTGGTGAAGTAATCAATGGCAACGAGGATGTATTTGTTGCCATCAGCAGTTCGTGGCAGAGGTCCTAAGATGTCAAAGGCGATACGTTCAAAAGGTGCTCCTACATTGTAACGTTGCAGCTTCCCCCGGCTGCGTTTCTTCGGTCCTTTCCGACTTACACAGGCATCGCAAGTTCGGCACCACTTTTGCACGTCATCCTTTGCATTATTCCAGTAGAAACGCTCCCGAACTCTCTGCAAGGTCTTCATTATTCCGAAGTGACCTCCTGCAGGGCTGCTATGTAGTTCTTTAAGGACGTCCGGGATTCGGGATCTTGGGAGTACCAGCTGCCATCGGAATGTTTTTCCATCATCCGATTCGAATTTTCGGTACAAGACGCCGTTTCGAATATGGAGTGAGTCCCAGAGAGCCCAATATTGTTTTGTCGTGGGACTATAGCTCGAAATATCCTGCCAAGTAGGTTTTCTGTTTGAGGTCTCCATTAACTCAATTATGGGTTTAATATCACGGTCTTGTAGCTGGTCTTTCCTGATTTCCTTGTCAGTCCATGGATCTGGATCAGCCAATGTTGATGCTGTAATTTGCCGTGCGACTGGATTAACCAGTTGGTATTTAGCTTCGACCCTGGAACAATATCGGCAGTTTTCTGGGCAAGGTCTTCTAGACAAGGCGTCAGCGTTTCCGTGCGACTGTCCCTTGCGATGACGGATAGTGATGTCATATTCCTGGAGTCTCTGTATCCACCTGGCTATCTGACCCTCAGGATTCTTGAAATTTAAAAGCCAGGCCAATGATGCATGATCTGTGCGGAGCAGGAATTTTCTGCCGTATAGATAATGATGGAAATGTTCTACGGCTTTGACTATGGCGAGCAACTCTTTCCTGGTGACACAGTAATTCCTCTCCGGTTTAGATAGGCACTTGCTCCAGTAAGCTACTACACGTTCTTGGCCCTCTATTTCTTGGGACAGAACAGCGCCGACACTTTCATTACTCGCATCCGTGTCGAGAATAAATGGTCTGTCGAGCTGAGGATACGTCAGGATTGGAGCAGATGTTAAGGCTTCCTTCAGATTCTTAAATGCATCCTCACATTCTTTTGTCCACACGAACTTTTGCTTGCTCTCTGTCAGCTTGTGAAGGGGTCTCGCAATGGATGAAAAATCCTTCACGAATCTCCTATAGTAGGTGCAAAGCCCTAGAAAGCTTCTCAGCTGGTGGACATTTTCGGGACGTCTCCAGTCTTTAACTGCTGACACTTTTTCAGGATCCGTGCGCACACCTTCAGCAGAGATGACATGTCCGAGGTAAGTCACTTCCTGTCTGAATAATTTGCATTTAGCGGGACTCAACTTCAGATTGGCTTCTTTCAGTTTCTGAAGCACCTTTCTAAGATTTTCCAAATGTTCTTCGAAACTCTTCCCGACGATGATGATGTCATCCAGGTATATCAGACAGGCTTCGTATGAAAGACCTTTTAAAACAGTCTCCATTAGACGTTCGAATGTAGCCGGCGCATTACATAGTCCAAACGGCATCACCTTGAACTGCCAAAGTCCTTGTCCTGTAGTAAATGCCGTCTTTTCTCGGTCATCAGGATGTATTTCTACCTGCCAATATCCACTCTTTAAATCAAGTGTCGAGAACCACTTGCTTCCAGAAAGAGTATCCAGAATATCGTCAATTCTAGGAAGAGGGTAACTGTCTTTCTTCGTAACCTCGTTCAACCGGCGATAGTCAACGCAAAATCTGGTTGATCCGTCTTTCTTCCTCACCAGGACGATGGGAGATGCCCAGGGACTTGCTGAAGGCTCGATGACATTGCTTTCTTGCATGTCCTTTAAAAGTGCTCGTACCTCTTCCTGTTTCGCAATCGGCAGACGTCTTGGATGTTGCTTGATTGGTGGATGATCACCAGTATCGATTCTATGTTGAGTCAAACTGGTTCGACCAACGTCAGAAGACGAACGGGAGAAAACATCTTGAAGATCTTTAATAACACGCTCGGCAGCATTCTTTTCTTCATCGTTTAATTGCGCATTCTGCAGTAACTCCGATATAATGTTGTCGGAAGACACGGGTTTTGAGATGTTACTTTTTCTTTCAACGCTGGTTACTGGGGTACATTCTGCAACCACTTCACCTTTCTTAATAACCCTCGCCTTATCAGTTACATTGGCAACTCTCACCGGGATAACGGTCCCTGATAGGTCGACGAGTGCTGAGGCTATTAATACTCCTTTAGGGCTATTACATTTCTTGGGATATTCCATGACGCCGTAGCGGAAATTTCTATTTTCGGCTATGGATCCAGGAAGTAAAATTTCTGTTCTTGCCGGTATTGTGATATCGTCTTGAGCTATTATTTTGTGGATAGATTTCACTCCTTCATCATTAATTTCGAATAAAGTTATGTCTTCAGAGGCAGAATGCAGTTCGTTATTTTTAAAGTCCAAGGAAAAATTGTGTTTCCTTAAAAAGTCCAATCCGAGTATGCAAGGGTCTGTAATTTCTGCTACATAGGCCGTGTGATGGTAAGTGGCACTTCCAAACGTGATGTTAACGTTTAATTTCCCCTCTATATCGATCTTCTCCCCGGACACAGTCTGGAGGGTAACGCAGGGCGGCGTCCAGATAAGTTTACCTTCGAGTTGTTGAGCCAAATCTTTTCGAATGATGGTAACATTGGCTCCCGTGTCGATCGTCATGTTACAAGGAATTCCATTGATTTGTCCCATGATGAAAATTCCGTTATTGCCGCCACTCACTGCAGAAATCTGAAGCGCTTTAAACTGGGGCTTTTCATTATCTGGCAACCTCCGCCCCGCGAGATGGCCACGAATTAGTTTCCCTCCTTCTTGAGAGGCGCGGTTTTAACATCCGTGCCCTGGGGTGTTCTGCAGTTTCTTCGAATGTGTCCTTCAGCACCGCAGTTCCAGCACTTTACGAACGATTTCTTGTCACCAGTATTCCGTGTCAAAGCATCCACCTTTCTGGTTAATTCGTCTAGGCGAGCAGTCATTGGATCCACTGGTTCTTGTATGTGAGCAGCTCTGATTGGGTGGCGGTCTCTACGAGTGGCTTGCTGTGCTGCCTCAAATTTCATGGCGTAGACCAGAGCACTTTTTAAGTCCTTCACATCAGCCATTCGCAGTGCTTTCTGTATTTCAGGATCCCGGATGCCGTCGATGAAGTATTGCAGGGACAGGATTTCTCTTGTTTCTGTCGGGCACTCCGAAAAGGCGAGGTGGGACAGCCTTTCAACATCCGTGGCGAGCTCCTGGAGTGTTTCCGTAGACTTCTGTTGACGGGATTTTAACTGAAGCCTGCTATAATCTTTTAAACACTTCTCTCCAAAACGCAGCTCCAATGCGCCGGACAGAGCTTCGAAATCTAGCCTTTTGTTTTCGGGAAGAGTCTGAAGGATATCCGCTGCGTCTGCTCTCAGAGAAGCCGCAAGGTGACAGGCCTTAGCTTGGGAATCCCATCCATTTGCTTCCGCAACTATAGAAAATTGTGTCTTATACACTTGCCAGGAGGTCTTCCCATCATATGTCGATAGCTTCAGAGAAGGATGCGCAGGCATGGCTAGGAATTTAAAAGTATCCGAATTGCTTCCTGCCGTCGCTACGAATTTCTTTAAAGTATCAACTTCTTTGGCAACTGCGGAAACTTTGTCATCAATTTGTTGCTCCACTGCAGAAACTCTTTCTTGAATTTGTTCTTTCACAGCAGAAACTCTTTCTTGAATTTGTTCTTTCACAGCAGAAATTCTGTAATCGATTTGTTGTTCTACGGCAGAAACTCTATCTTCTATTTGTTCTTTGACAGAAGAAACTTTATTTTCAACCGCGTCTATTCTGCCTTCCATAGCCTCAAATTTATTTTCTATTATGCAAGTAATTTCCTTTTTCATTTCTACTTGACTTGCTTTAACGGCTCTCATCTCTTCCTTAACAGATTTCTCCAACTTTTCTTGAACAGAATTCATTTCATCTTTAACAGATTCTTGAACAGCCTTCATTTCATCTTTTACAGATTCTTGAACAGCCTTCATTTCATCTTTTACAGATTCTTGAACAGCCTTCATTTCATCTTTTACAGATTCCTTCATCTTTTCTTGAACAGCCTTCATTTCATCTTTTACAGATTCTTCCATCTTTTCTTGAACAGCCTTCATTTCTTCCTTAACAGATTCTTGGCCAGCTTTCATCTCCTCTTTCACGGAATCTTGGCCAGCTTTCATCTCCTCTTTCACGGAATCTTGGCCAGCTTTAATTTCTTCTTTAAATGCAGCAAAGGCTGCCATGAATTGCCTTAATTGTTCTTCCATTGCTCTAGTTAATGGCATTCAAAAATCCCACTTCTGACACCATATATTGTTACGTGCGTACGGGTTCGTTATATATTGAATGCACAAGTCGTAAAAAGTTAACAAAAATTTATTCTTTCCACAAGAAATAAATTAAAATGCTGAAATATTTCTTCACAAATCTTCGCACAATATCACAATATCTCAAACGTTTAGCAAAAACTCAGTTCAAAACAGATAAAATAGTTCTATCTCACAGCGAAATCGCTACAATCAATACAGCATTAAGCAGTTCGCTTTTTACAGCTACAAGTATAACAGCAACAACAACAACTAACTGACTAACTGAGATGAGGTGTTTCACCTCGGCTTTTATAAGCTTTTTAATTATCAGTAGAACAATCACGATTTTTCTAGATTTTTCTGGATGGCAACAGTAATTACGAGATATTTATTTATTAAGCATTAAATGCACGCGCTCTTTTATTTTTATTGTTATTTTTTTTTTTCGACGTAGCTTTCTCTTCAAAAATCGTCTGCGTTGCTAAGGCAACATGAAGCAAATCTAATTACAATTCTAAATAAATAGCCAAATAAATGTGAAATTCGTAACAATTTCTTCAATAATAAGTAATAGAGTAACAGCGCTAAGGCTTAGAATTTAAATACTAGCTAGTCAGACGAACGTCGAACAGAGCCGCAGTGATCTGAGACTAAAAGCTCTCTCACACCGAGAAGTTCCTTGCTATTTCGAAGCAGGAGACATGAAAAATGACCAATGCTTTCCCCGGGAATGAGCGCCGAGCGTGCTGACCACTACACCACGAAGGCATGCAAAGAAGATGGGAGAAATACCTTATAACTTTACGTCCAATGATCAATCCAACACAACAGCCGTTTGAGATTAATCTTGACAGTATTTCCAACAAAATAATATTTCAATCAATTACGGAATTTCGGTAAGCTTTTACAAAATTTACCATTCTTCACAAATCGCCTAATATTATAAAAAAATCAAGGTAATGAAACGGATTTAAGAATCATATTTAATTACTAGCTCCGACAAAAAATACGTCATCAAAGATGAAAACATGAAATAACAAGAAAATATTTCATAAAATTAAAAGCAGAAAATATAATTCTTATATATAAGAAAAATATTTCGAATGCATTAGATATGTACCATCTTTTTCAGTCAGCAATAAAAAACAAACAACGTTTCAAAGTCAGCTACCGAAAAGCTCGTAAGAAAGAAAGAGATAACCATTATTTGCAGAGAATAAATCTAAATAAAATGGAATGCTCTCCTAATGCATTTTATGAAGGTAAATTACGAGCAATTATTATTATTATTCTCTAGACTTGGAAGTTGAAGAAATTTATGATCAACAAGGCTTAGTAATGAAGGTTATTGCTCATAAATTTGGTTAGTATTTAATTATAGCGATGCATATTTATATATTTCCTAAATTTATGAGCTCTGTCTATTGAGGCGAGTTTCTTCTTATGAAGAATTTACATATACTATTAAAATCTGTGCGCATCTGCGTGTCTGTCTGTTTGTCGCATCATGTCCTCCAAAATGGCGGCGAGTTGAGTTTTGATAGAGAGACGAGTTGAGCCTCGTATTCCAAAAATTCGTGGGAAGACATTTCGACCATTCTCATCTTCATATGACTTTAAGCAACCGAGATATTAAATAAAAACTCGGAAAATGCTAATTTTTGCATTAATTTTTCCAAGTGGCAACAGTCTCACACGCTGGAGATAAAAAAAAATATGTTTTATTTCCAGAAGTGTTGCCATTGCTCACTTTCAAATCGTAGAGTTTGTAAATAAAAAATCTGTAAGTTTTACAAAATATGAAATAAAAATAGCTCTGCCAATCATTAAACATATTATTACTTCCTTCTACGAAGTAAAAAGAAATTTTTGTAATCGCGAAAAATTTCGGGTATCATATTTCAACAAGATATCCGTTTTGACCGCTATCGAATGCAATTTAACGATGTATATTCGTGGCATCTGTATATAAAGAAGAATAAATGACTCTTTTTTCCCCAAAAAAATTATAAAACTGATTTAAAATAGATTCTGAACAGACATTTTTGTGACATCTGTGCGTAGGTATGTGTATCTCTCTCATAATTCAAAACCAAGTAGCCTAAGAACGTTGAAATTTTGAATATAGGACTGCTAGAATATGTCGATGTGCAAGCAGAGTTTCTTTATTCTTATACATCTGTAATTTGTGCTTTTTTTTTTCTTTAAAAGTTATTGAATTATGTTGGTCTTATCTTTCGGGTAAGGTTTTTATGCCTTTAGTTAACCTGCATGCAATATTTATAGAATTATCAACAATTAAAAAGTTGTTAAGTGCGGCTAAGCCTAGTTGATTTTATCATAGCAGCCATGTTTGTTTACATTTGAAACTTGTAAGGTATATCTCCCACATTCTTAGCGTGCCTTCGTGGTGTAGTGGTCTGCATGCTCGACGCGTAACCGAGAGGTCCGTGGTTCGATTCCCGGCGAAGGAATTGCATATTTTTCATGTCTCCTGCTTCGAAATAAACCTAATGTCTCTACACTGGCGCCCGAACTAAAAGGGTTGTGGATGATGACTCTCCACACCCAGGATTTGGCGACTAGGTCCCCTAAAAAACCCTAGTCGCCCTTTAAAAAGGGGAGTATATAAGGTATATCTCCCACATTCTTAACGTGCCTTCGTGGTGTAATGGTCAGCACACTGAGCCGGTATTTCAGAGGTCCGTGGTTCGATTCCCGGCGAAGGCGTTGCTCATTTTTCATGTCTCCTGCTTCGAAATAACCTAATGTCTCTACAAACTTAGCAGAATAATGGATTTGTTGCCAATCTAGAGAAACTAAAACAAAAATAACGCCTTCTTTTATTATTGCGAATTAAATCGTGCTTAATCCGTTCCGGAATTTATTCGAGAAAACAAGTCTTTAAGATATACTTCGTAATTTCTAATATAGATATTTTGAGTTTTTATCTATTTTTGCCTTGTCGCGAAGTGAGAACTGAATTAATTGAATGAGAAATACTGAATTGTCTGTGAAAAACTGTTTCCTTTTTTTTTGGGGGGGGAGGTTGTTTGTTTCTTTGTTTGTTTGTTTATACATCGTTTCAGATTTATTACAGTATTTGAATAGAACGTGTGGCAACGATTAGATAATTCTTCAGACGATATAACTTTTTGTGCATTCTGAGTGATAAAATAAATTAGATGTAACGCTAACCTAGCGCCAGAGTGTGGCTATAGTAAACGAGTATAGTGAATTTTAAAAAGGGCATTTATTCTATTGTGGGTTATGCGTTATCGACGAAGTAGATTTAATTCAATCCAGTAAGTTTAAATGAAATGAAAAAAATGCGTATAATTTAATATTCCGTACAAGGAAGTCATGTGGTGTACACATCAGATGTTTTTTTAAACGAATTATCACTGATGATGAAAAATCGATCTTCTACAATAACATTAATCGAAAAAGACCATGGCAAGCATGATGAATTATCTATCGAAAGCTCAACTATATCAGAAAAAGATCCCGCTGTCAGTTTGGTGGGATTACAGAGGTGGTGCGCATTCTGAGCTACTTCCAAGCAACCAAACGATCAGTTCAAATGTTTACTGCCAACAAGATGAAGCAGTCAAAGAGAAAAGGCCAGAATTGGCAGAGCGCAAAGGAATCGTGTTTCACCACGACAATGCGAGAACTCATACATCTTTAGCAACATGGGCGACATTACTGGAACCTGTTTGGGAAGCGATGACGCATCCTCCCATGCAGCCCCCAACCTTACACGATCGGATTATCATTTATTTCGAAGTTTATAAAATTTCTTAAGTGGTAAAAATGTTAGTAATAACAATGGCCTCAAATCGCACTTGGTTGAGGTTTTTGCTGGTAAAGACCAAAAGTTCCATGAGCGCGGGATCATGAAGTTACCAGAAGAATTGTAATAGAATAGAATGGAAGATATTTGACTGATTAAAGTTCACTTTCTATCTAGAGAAAACTGAGTTCAATTTCGCACTGAAAAACCGTAATTATTTTCTTAACAACCTATTTTTAGGGCTGTATATTTCACTGAGAGTTCTGTAGCTACAGTAATAGAATTTAAGAATTGGTGTTCAGAATTATATTCCTGAGGAAATTTAGAGCGTTGTTCTTTCATTTAACGTCTGTATCTTCTTATGATTTCATTTTAAACGGTGATTTTCTCAGTATTATTACATTTCTTGTTTACATCCTACTTTTTCTTTGCTGTATATATGCTGTAACAGACGCTAGTATTTAATCATATAAATTAGAAAACATTTTTATTGGTCTCGCTCTCTTGCGTGGTGCTGAACTTTTTCAGTTCTAATTTTCATAATCTGATTTCAGTTGGCTCAAAGCTACTTTTGACACGAAGCTTTTGTTAGGGCTGGAGCCTATTATTCTGAGGTAAAAAAATACCTCCTGAAGCCATTAAATTCTGTTCATTTCTTTGGAGAGTTCTCCACTCAACCCGTTTGAAAAACCCTAGCCCAACCAATGAGTAAACAGAACAATGTGTGACAAATTTGAGTTTCAAACAATTTTTTAACAGATGCCAGATCTCTTAAAACCAACATTTTGTAATTTTACTATGCACACATTCTGTTTCATAATACTATAGCAAGAAATGAATAAAAATAAAAAAAAATTACACTCAAAAAGGGTTTTTTTTTTAACGTTTTGTGTGTTACCTTTATTTATTATAACTATCATTTTCTTCGCACTTGAACCACATAAAATTCATTTCAAGAGGAATATCACAAAGTATTTAAAAACAGCATATCTTTAAAATTTCCGATGCACAGTCTCGCGCGCTGGAGATAAAAATGTTCTTTTTTTTCGTACAGTGTTGCCATTGCTCGCTTTGAAATCTTTGA
The DNA here is from genome assembly GCA_000611955.2 of Stegodyphus mimosarum. NCBI lineage: Eukaryota > Metazoa > Arthropoda > Arachnida > Araneae > Eresidae > Stegodyphus > Stegodyphus mimosarum. Next base: position 172,009 of record KK119730.1, on the reverse strand, counting down.
ATTTGTTAATCAAAAATTCGTTAAGACTTTACAAAATTTGAAATAAATAATAAAACAAATTCGAAATTCAAAATTTGGGCTTCCAGGTGCTCATGTTCGGTTGGAGGACTACGCACTACGCTATTCAAAATTGGATGGCTCTACGTACCGCCATTATTTTTCCACAAAGCGAGAAACATTCATACCGATTCTTCATTATTTAGTTTCTTAAATATAATACACGGCAATAGTATTTGGTGGCAACAGTAAAAAAAGTGAACCAACTCAGAAAGGGAAATGACGCAAATGCCGTTTTGAGACTAATAGCCCTTTGGGCTAATAAAAACGAGGATCACATTTACTATACTAGCCATGGAGATGGGAGTCCGTCTTTAACTACTACTTCAAGAAATATCCGACTATTTCCAGCTTCCACTGTTTCTGCCTTCGCAATATATTTATTCGTGACTGGCATATTAGGATATGTTAAGGCACGAATTAATGGAATACCATTTCCTTCGGCAATTACGACCATTTTGTGGCCCGTTTTAAGAATCTGAGCGTCATTTGCAAAACTGCCCCCGCTCTAAAAGCCAACAGAGGTTGCAGGTAAAGCTTCGATTTTAGAAGGTCATTTACCAGGGGAAAAAGTAAATAAAACCAGTCTTTCCACTGCTTTTATTATTTTATTTTGTTTTCGTAAAAATGCATAATATAAGATGGGGGTTCGAACAATTTCAAAATACAAATTTTTAAACTCTATGCGTACATAAATGTTGTTGTATGTTAAGTTATTACTGTTAAGAAAACTAAGTTGAAAAGTAAAAAACTTAAGCCACATTCTTAAAAACAGGTGGGCATTGCCATATCAATAAAAAATTCCACATATTATCTAAAGTATTTTGCTAAAATTTAAAGCAATTTAAAGCATTTCACAATAATCTATTTCCAAAAACATTCATTCAACTCAATTGGAAACTAGTATCACTGAAGAAAATTTACATGCAAATTTTCTTACACTGTTTTATCAAAGAAATTATTTAACGTTTTATCAAAGAAATTATTTAACATCAGCGAACATATATATAGATTACAGCGACTCCAGTGAAATGTTTGCAAATACATAAAGTGTAGATTTTTATTAAAACTCTACGAATTTCGAGGGTGAACAGGTATAGGTCCGTCTTCGTCAGAAGTAACAAACATTCAGAATTCTAAGTTGAGAATTTCGTTTTATCAATAGAATTTTAATTAAAATCTTTGCTAAACACAAAATTTGTTGTATATAATTTTAGACCTAATATTGCATATAACCAAATATTTTCATAAAAAAATACATTAATACAAAAAATCGTGAGACACAAATGTCTGAGTTTGCAGTCAAACAAAATGAAAATCCATATTTCACAGGTATAGGTACGATTCTTTTCAGCAATTCTAGAAACTTCTGCGTTTATGTATATTCATTCCGGCATTCTCCTGAAAAGTCTAATCAGAATTCAAAGGTTTTTGTCTTTCTATTAAAATACTACTAGAATTTTATTAAACATACTGTTACGGATTTTGTATAAGTGTAAAAAATTTTAGTGAAATTATAATGTGTAAAACTGTAGTATCTTTTGTATGATGTAACATGAAAATCTAAAGGGAACACTTGCCGAAAAAATAAGAACACTGGGGTAAGTCTATTTAAAATTGAGTTTAATGGCTATGGCGACTAATTTTTGTCGCCACATTTGGCCAGAAATCACCAAAGGTCGCCAAACTTAGGAACATTTGGGGACATTCTGGTCAGTTCCTGTGTAACTCTAATTGGGCGGAATTTCCGGAACCGACCATTTATAGGGGGGAGACCCGGTGTTTTTTCAGACCACTAGCTGGACCTATGTTCATACAGCTTCGGCCTCCAGGGTAAATAATCAGAGACAATTGCTGGACCTATGTTCATACAGCTTCGGCCTCCAGAGTAAATCATCAGAGACCATTGCTGGACCTATGTTCATACAGCTTCGGCCTCCATGGTAAATAATCAGAGACCATTGCTGGACCTATGTTCATACAGCTTCGGCCACCAGGGGAAATAATCAGAGACCATTGCTGGACCTATGTTCATACAGCTTCGGCCTCCAGGGGAAATAATCAGAGACCATTGCTGGACCTATGTTCATACAGCTTCGGCCTCCAGGGGAAATAATCAGAGACCATTGCTGGACCTATGTTCATACAGCTTCGGCCTCAAGGGGAAATAATCAGAGACCATTGCTGGACCTATGTTCATACAGCTTCGACCTCCAGGGTAAATAATCAGAGACCATTGCTGGACCTATGTTCATACAGCTTCGGCCTCCAGGGTAAATAATCAGAGTGCTGGACCTATGCTCATACAGCTTCGGCCTCCAGGGTAAATAATCAGAGTGCTGGACCTATGTTCATACAGCTTCGGCCTCCAGGGTAAATAATCAGAGACCATTGCTGGACCTATGTTCACACAGCTTCGGCCTACAGGGTAAATAATCAGAGACCATTGCTGGACCTATGGTCATACAGCTTCGGCCTACAGGGTAAATAATCAGAGACCATTGTTGGACCTATGTTCATACAGCTTCGGCCTCCAGGGTAAATAATCAGAGACCATTGCTGGGCCTAAGTTCATACAGCTTCGGCCTGCAGGGTAAATAATCAGAGACCATTGCTGGACCTATGTTCATACAGCTTCGGCTTCCAAGGTAAATAATCAGTCTTCACAGAACTAGAACCATCGTATATTCGGTGGTTGGTTCGGGCTTGGCAGGGACCGTACTGATACTGTCTTGTCCCTGACCTTGGAAGTGAGGACGTTACATGGTTAAATTTAAGGGCTGGTCGGTGGTGGTGGCACTCCCCGGTCAATGCCTGGCGATGGATGGTGTCTGACATGTAAAATCCCCTTCTGTTGATCTGTGGGAGTGGCGCCCCTCTGGACAGCCTCCAGAGGTCGGGCGCTATTATATGTAGGGCTGCTCAAAAGAAGCGGCCAGGTAAGGGAGTCCTTCCAATGGTTTCCTGCCTTCTTTTATAACTCTAATGGGTATTGTGTAATTGACCCTATATGTAGCTTTAACCGTATCCTGCCTTCATATGCCTTCCAGTAATTTCAGGAAGTGGAAGGTACTAGAGATTTCTATACTATATAAGACCGAGAACAGCATTAACTTCTGAGTAGTTGTTTAGTTCCGCGCGAGTTCGGAGAACTGAGCTATCTCTGTACGAGCTTCTCTTTCTAGATGAGCTTTTTGCGCTGCGTACTGTTAAACGCTCTTAGTAGTTTGAAGTGTAACTACTGATTGTGATCTGTCATACTTACTGAGAAGAGCTGTATGAGCACTTTCGGGGAAAATTCCAGAACAGTAGAGTGTTTGGGGAAAATAAAGTTTATTAAGTTATCATTGGTTCCGTGTGCATTCAGTCCGTTGCGAATCCGTACACACACACGCAACAATACTCATTTACAGTTTTATATAATATAGAAAAGCAATTTCGCCTCAAAGCATTTTCCAAAAATATATCCCATTAGAGTTATGACTGGAAAGTAGTCGTGAAATAAGTGAATGACATTCGTAGGAATTCAGTAAATAATGGAATACTTTAAATAAGAAATCGCAATTGTTATTTAAATGTAATTCCTAAATCGAAATTTTTAATTTTTCTGTCGTCTATTAATGTAGCTAAATGAGAATTTTATTTTCGGCATATTTAAATCAAGAAAGAATTTTCTCATTCCTCGTATTTTCTTTTCTTCTGTTCCACGAAAAGGAAAAAAAAAAAACAAGTTTCCTTCCCTTATTCTGTTTATATGAAGAGAAAGTTAGAAAAGAAGGATAAGATTCGGCGTTTCATTAAGCGTTCCATTGTGGAGTTCTGATATTTTTTTCCCCTTTTTCTCGTCGTACTTTAATTGAGAAACTGCAGTTTATTCACCCTTCTTCTCCATCTTCTTCATCCCCCCGTGAAACCTCTGCATGCGACATTTCTGCGGATACAGTTGTAGTTAGTTAATTTGCGACTAGAAACTTTTCGCTAGGTAATTAGAAAGGAAACGAGGAACTCTGTTCTTTTGACCTCATTTCGATAAGAAAGAAAACCTAGTTGTATAATTCAAAGATTTGCATTTTTTTTTCTCCCAGAGAATTGTTTTTCTTTTACTTTCGTTTCAATGGTAATGAGAAAATGCCGTTGCCACAGTAATAAAAAATGTTATTAAGAACTAATCGTTAATTTCGGTGGAAATGCAGAATATGAAATTTTGCCGTACGACTATCGATGTAATTAGATTGAAAAAAGAACATCTTATTTTTTTCTAGCGTAAGAATATAGATTATCACTCATTTGTATAATATTTTTTATCCGTACCCGTGAGATATGATACGTGTATATTCTCTAGTTTTCCAATTATTTTCCTAAGTTTCTTCCCACTCCACCACAATTTTGAATCACCAGACAAGCAAATATAAGTTGTTCTGACTATGCTCGCTTGTCTGGTACCGGAACAAACGGCACCAAATTCATCGTAGCAAGTAGGCAAGATTGCGCCTGTCCTTGGCAAACGCCTTGGGCACCGCACAGGTGACAGTACGACTTACTACTCAATTCCGCCCCTCAGTTTTGAAGGTGAACATCCCAGGGGGACGGAAGCGAGGGTCTCCTACCCCTATTTCCCTGCCACTACCCTCTCGAAAGGACTTTCCGTCCGACGCATATTTTCAGTGCCCCCATGTCGCGAAGACACTATACATTTATCCATGCTTTCTTCGAGATTAGAACCCGGCTCTTCGGTACGGCACTCAGAGGTTGGTTTGGTTTATGCAGTTACGGGAAAACCTCAAGAACTATCTGCCTAAGGGGAGGGATGCCTTCGTGGAGGACTTTCTAATGGATACTGGCTCGTATACACCTTATTCATAGGGAAAACGCCCATGCAGCCAGCCCGTTTGCGAAATTCGAACCTTACCAGAGATGAATTGCCAGCGATTCCACCGCTCGACCGCCGATGGACCGGTTACAGCCGAAAACATCGCGGACTAAAACGTGGCGGGGAAAACAACACGAGGCGAAAACCTCGCAGTACAAAACAAAACATCGTGGGAGAAAATAAAGCAAAGAGAAAACATAACAGTTCTGAAACTTCGTGGTGCAAAATATCGTCGTCGAAAACAAAGAGGTTCAAAAACTTCGCAGTTTAAAAACATCGTCGTCGAAAATATCGTGGTAAAAAATACAGTATCTACAAATCATCACATGACGATTCAAGTTCGGCAATTGTGTTTTACTTGCGATTTTTTTTCAAAAAGAGGATCAATTGCTCTAGTTGAAATACATTGATCTAGTTTGTCCTTTAGCAGTAAATATGGCTCCCATGAAAAGAAACAAACACAGTGCTGGTTTCAAATGCAAAGCCTTTCATTTTACGGCCCACCAGCGGCCGAGCGGTAAAGACGCTGAACACTGGTAGTTCGGTCCGAGGTTCGAATCCCGCGAACGGGCTGGCTGCATGGGCGTTTTCGTGGTTTTCCCCATGTGTAACGTGTATACGAGCCAGTTTCCCTTAGAAAATCCTCCACGAAGGCATCCCTCCCCTTAGGCAGATAGCCCTCGTGTGCTTTGCCATAATTGAATAACCCATAACCCTTTCATTTTACGAAGGAAAATGAAAATCGTGCTGCAGCAAGGCTGTTTTTTTGGCGCTGGTGAAAGATGGACAGATAATGATAATTATTTATTTGTGAATTAGAGTAACATCGATAGTGAACATGAAAACAGAATTCAATGATATGCCTGAAGATATAACGGAAGACGAATGTGAATTTTCCTTGTTATCCGATTATGAAAATTTTTAAGTTCATAAGATATGTCATTTCTCTTAAATACATTTAGGTACACTGCAGGGAAAAAAAAAAGACAGTTCTATAACTCCCGGACCGATTGGCGAAATTCAACTTGCGTTTTTCATGTCTCGAAAACGCGACTTAGGATATGTATTAGATGCATATATAGCATTGTTCTGTTACAGGTATTTTGACACAAAATCGAACGTTTTCTGAAATGACACGCCAATGTTTTTCTATATTTCGATTCTACGACTCAAATTACGCCAAAGTACCAAATTTTGTAAGAATCGCACGAGTCGTTTTTAAAAGATTAGCTCTTAAAAGTCTACCTCCTCCATGTTAATTGAATTTGGTATATATTTGTTAATATCGCTTTTTTAATTAAAGTTATTTGAGTCTTCCCTTCACATTACGAAATTTAGGCTCCTTCTAAATAAAATTAGCCCATTTTTGAAGTTCTTTTTAAATTTTTGAATAACAACCTATAGCATTTTTACCATCATCGATGTGTTTCTAAGCATACCTGCAAAAAATTAGACTTTTTTTATACAAAATTTCCCAAGATATACGTCAAATTACACACTGGCGCGTTTTGAAATTCGGCACATTCCATATAAGCGATAATAACGCCAAACCTGGTTTACGCATTTTGTTAAAATTATTTGAAAGTATTGTAGAGTCATTAGGATATTTTGGAAAGCAGAAGTGATAAAAATTGAGCAACGTCTTCGCCGGGAATCGAACCATGGACCTCTGGGTTACCCGTCCAGTGTGCTGACTATTACAACACGAAGGCATGCGAAGAAGGCGGGAGAAATACCTTATATACTCCCCCTTTTAAAGGGCGACTCGGGTTTTGGGGACGCAATCGCCAAATCCTGGTGGTAGAGAAGCATCATTCACCACCTTTTTAGTTCGGGGCCACTTATAGAGTCATTAGAATATTTTCGAAAGCAGAAGTGATGAAAAATCAGCAACGCCTTCGCCGGGAATCGAACCACGAACCTCTCGGTTACGCATCCAGTGTGCTGACCACTACACCACGAAGGCATGCCGGGCGGGAGAAGTACCTTATTTATTCCCTTTTTAAAAGGGCGACTGAGGATTAGGGGCCTCGATCGCCAATCATCATCCACCACCATTTTTACTTCGGGCGCCAGTGTAGATGTATTAGGTACTTTTTTTAAGCAGGAATCATGAAAAATGTGCAACCCTTCGTCGGGACTCGAACCACGGAGCTCTAGAATAGGCTTCAAGCTTAGCTTGCTGACCACTACACCACGAAGGCATGCGAAGAAGGCGGGAGAAATACCTTATAATATAACCTAATCTAACTTGGACATATGTCTAATTCTTTTTTTTTTAACTTTAAGATTTAGGCTTAATACTCGATTCATATCCAGAACACAGGCAATCGAAAGTCTGTTTTGTATTTATGCCTTAGAAATGCCTTATAGTATGAACGACGACTTTTTTTTTTCGCTCGTGTACAATGGACAAAAAGAAAAGGAAAATAGGTTGCTATAAATTAAGAAGTTCGCTAAGTGAATTATTCTTGGCGCAAACTGAAAAAAAATGCGCCAAGATAAATTTCTTCATAAATTTCTCACCAAAAATTACAAAATTTAACATCTAGGCATAATTTCAGTCGTAGAATCGAAATACGGAAAAAATCTGGGATACCACTCTAGAAACGTCCGATTTTGTGTCAAAATACCTATATTAGAACAACGCTATATATAAATCTAATATATATCCTAAGTCGCGCTTTCCAGACATGAAAAACGCAATCTCAATTTCGTCAATCGGGCCAGTAGAACGGGAGATATAGAACTGTCTTTTTTTTTTCCCCGAGGAGGGGGGTGTAGGTCTAGAAGTCTAATTTATTTTGAGCTCATTTCTTATTTTTAAATCTATCATTTTTATACCCGGCGTAGAACGCGGAGTCGCAAATTTCATTCTTATTTTTTGTATTAAAAGTGCGCGTTATGCGCCGGAATATACGGCATATACGGAAACAGCTTTCTTCGCTGCATATAGTCAGTGTTTGCCAGTCGTTTCGATTACCATCCAGTTCAAGATCTTCCATCACATTCTGATCTATAATGATAGCAGACGTAAATCAATTTCATGGCTAAAGAGCTGAAAGAAGGAAACCATTCCATTCATTGCATTACTCGTTTTACTCTGTGCAATCGTCGCTTTTTTTTACCCTTCTTTTTTATTTTAAGGAAGTCAGTAACAATTCCCAGACAACTGCTTTTGTACCTGTCAACATGTTACCAAGAAACACCACATTTCCAACGTTTTTGTGTGTCTAAGAGAGAAAGAGAGAGAGCAAAACTGTTAAAAATAAAAGAAACGTTTCCATCCGGGTTCTCTTCTAAGTACCACCTCGACAAAGAGTGCGAAACACAATTAGACGTTTCCCGCGAAAGAAAAAGTCATTATATTTTGCGCTAACTGCGACGAAGGCTGGGCAGCTTTTTTGTGTACGTCTTCCACCATCTACCAGAAGTCATTCCGCGCCCATTCTTAACGCAGAACTTTGTTGACTCTGTGAGACTCATTAAAGTTATTCTTTATTTTTTTCACTCCTTTTCTCTCTCTCTCTCTTTCTCTCTCCTTTTCAAGTGCGAGAATTCTTGACTTTGTTCTGTGGGTAATTGGGTTACGCAGAAACTGCTTTTCGACGGTGGACGAAAGAATAAAGTCTGCCATCTTATTCTCACTTCAAAGCGAACTTCTCAAAATATTGCCGGAATTTCACTCAATTATGAACTTTTAGGCAATTATGAGTCGGATGTACGTAAATGAAACGCCTATATCGCGGGTAATATCCAAAAAACTTCGAAAATTCGATTTAGAGAAGCTTGCAGCTCCGTCCTTAGCGAGTAAATTTTTCGAGAGACGAATGCTTGATCTTAAACCAATGGAAATTCCATTCATTCCCTCGAATATCTATTTCAAACTCTTGGCAATAATTCGGTTCCACTATCCACAAACATACGTTTCGGAAAATTTAATCGCTCTACCATACATATGTAAGATATAATAAAATACGATGGTTACGTTAAGAAATAATTGCCAACCTTAAAAGTGACTATTTTAAATTTTGCGTTCTCCCCCTAAATTCATCTGTTCTCCCAAATTTCAGAGCTTTCCATGATATGTAACGCTTAATGCAGATACCTCTTATCCAATCAAAATAATCGCAAACCAAAACTTTTTTAACTCGAACTGAAACTTTTGACTCCCTCCCTTCTTTTTTTGAATTGCTGCGAACGTTTTCGCTTACGCTTTCCTCCTGGCTAGACATGATGGAATTATCTAAGATGACGTCCTACTTTAAAACCCGTGTAAATGAAAATTATTGTATTCAGTTATGATTAAAGAATATCCTGTCTGCAAAAGGATAATTTGATATGCCTAAAAATAAAGACTGTGATACTTCAAGCTCAGTGTTAAATGGGTCATCATGCCCTTCCACTCAGTCCTGTCTACAGCCACAAGCTAATAAAAGTACCGGATTCCTTCATCTACGCATTAAAACATTACATATATGTAAACCTATCTGTACTTTTTATAGTCTTTTACTCTAAAGCAGGCGCTTCAAAGCCGTGGCCAGCCCCCTTGCCCATTTGTGATAGTAACTCATACAGTCACCGCCGCACAGAACTTCTTTTCTCCGCGTCATTTGAGGTTGTAGTTAAAGATATCTTGCCAGAAGTATTTGAGCTAAAGTAGCAAGTGAAGAATGGAAGTGTCTCAAAACGTAGCATTTGCCATCAAGGATAATGCTAATTTTGTGACGCCATAAATTCGTAAGATCACATGACCTCTGACGTCATAACAAGGTCAGTCTCACATAATCGCTTTAGAAATGGGGTAACTAATTTAAAAACAAAACTTATAGAGCAATAAAATCGCCAGTATTCCTATTAATGCGCACAGCTTTCGTTTTACAGTCGCTTTGTAATATTTTTGCCTTTATTACTATTACTTTCATGAAATTGGCCGATTAATCAGTAATAAAATACAGTCTGGAGTCCATGACTTAAAAAAAATGTTTTTTAAACACCGATTGCACAAAAGTGAGGCAGCTTCAATACAAATCCTATAATGTTTTTGGAGATCAGTTTTGAAATTATATATATATATATGTATATGAGTGTGCTATTGAGCATTACGCTTTTTAATAGTTGTATAGATCATAGTTGAAATTATTAGCACGGAAAAAAGAAAATTTACTTACGTATACACTAAATAAATAAGTAAAAGTGATCGTCAAAACTTTATGTTGAATTTTAATAAAAGGTATAAAGAATTATATCTTTGAATTTGCAGACACAGTAGAATAGTAATTTCAGTTATGAACCAATATTCATATGTTAGCTTCTAAAAAATTTTGATTCTGTTTTGTTTAGGCACGTTTGCACTGAGAAAGAAAAAAAAAGAAACGTGAACTCGCATTTCAACCAAGCGTATTTATATAGTTAATCCTTTGTTTAAAGCCGAGCGGTAAAGACGCTGAACACTGGTAGTTCGGTCCGAGGTTCGAATCCCGCGAACGGGCTGGCTGCACGGGCGTTTTCGTGGTTTTCTCCATGTGTAGCGTGTATACGAGCCAATTTCCCTTAGAAAGTCCTCCACGAAGGCATCCCTCCCTTTAGGCAGATAGCCCTCGTGTGCTTTGCCATAATTGAATAACCTAACCTAACCTAACCTTTGTTTAAATTTTGATCGCTGATTGGACAAGAGGCCAGTGTTAGTGCAAGATTAATAAAACAATATAATGAGGATTAGCTTCGAGTGATGCAGTTTAGATTTCAGGAAGGGGATGTAGCCAAATTAAAATGAGAAAATAAAAGAGCTAGATGCTAAATTAAATTTATTAGTTTCTTATATTTTATATCTTTATATCTTCTTACATATTTTGATAACTCTTTGTGGAATGAGAATTAGAAAATAGCTATTAACACCGAGATGTTATTTGTAATTAATTGGAAAGACTTAAATGCGTAGATTCGCAAGATAACATAAGACAGAAAATATATTAACTTATGCGTGAAGATTCTTGATAAGCATAAACATATTCATGCATTCTTTTAGGAGCGATAAACACCATCCACAATTTAATACAACGGATCACATCACTAGACAACGGCTGAAACAGAGAAATAAGCAGCACGCACTTTCATAGCGAAAGAAAGACAGGAAACGTCAGTGCGCTTTTCAGCGAAGCGTATTTATACAGTTGGATCCTATGTTGAAATTTTGAACGGTGACTGGACAACAGCTAACCGAACTGCAGGATTGATAACGACATAACGCGTTTAGTTTTACAGTGACGCGATTTAAAGTCTAGAAAGGGGACGAAGCTAAATTAAAATTAGGAATTAAAAGGACTATTCCTAAATAAAAGTTAATAATATTCTTTCATAATTAAATCTTGAATATATATATATATATAGGTAATGAAAGGAACAGAAGAAGAAGTAGTAGCAATGTTGATGGCGTAAGCGCGTAGATCCATACTGAAGAGGAAAAATTTTGGTTGCATAATATGCTCATATGTTGAGTTGAAACATGGCAGTCGAGGCGATTTAAATTCCATTTTTATTTAAATTGAGATTTGTGGCCACAGTTTACTGGCACTCTAATCGTGCCTATTCAAGAGCATTTACACTTTTGATAATATTGCGATAGGAAGAGAACACAGCGAAATTGCGTCCAAACAGCAGAGAAGTTCAAGCTAAAGCGTGCAGTTATCCAATATGGAAGCTCACCTACAGGAAGGTTTTGGTTTAGGTTAGAAAGGTTTCAGTTTTCAAAATTTTGAGTTTAGGTTTCGAATCAACTACGTCATAATCGTTACGCAAGCTATGTGACATACATAACCTAGAAATGACGTAGTCCAGGAAAGTTATTACTATATTGAAAGTAGAGAGGAAATGCCCAAATTAAAAATGAGGAATTAAAAGCCTGTTGCTAAAGTGAATTATAAAGTTGATTAACATATGTGTTTTGCTCTTACAAATTAAAGTTAGAATTTTATCTTACAAGTGTGTTCGTACATTTTAAAATCCTCCACGATTGCTAACATTACGAGGAAAAATAAATCCTAAGCTTGTAGAAGAAAATGTTAATACTGTAGAGGTTATTTGATAAATTTCTAACAGTTATTTTAATATTTAACCATCTTTACCGTCTATTCTTGTTTCCCACTTACTTT
>KK119730.1:128651-147609 GCA_000611955.2 Stegodyphus mimosarum | reverse complement strand
TAGTTCGGCCAACAAAATAGGAGGTGCACATCTACATGTTATAGCAGTCTGTATACAAAATTTCAACGATTTGAGGCTACTCGTTTTTTAGTTATGCGAAATACATACATACGTACGTACGTACGCATAGACGCAACGAAAAAAAAAAATCTCTTCAGAATCCATTTTAAATCAGTTTTATAATTTTTTTGGGGGGAAAAGAGTCTTTTATTCTGCCCTTACGTATAGATGTCACGCAAAAACATCGATAAATTGCATTGGATAGCTGTCAAATTGGAATTTTTTTGTTCAAATATGATAGCCGAAGTTTTTTGCGATTACAATACTTCCTTTTTACTTCGTACAAGGAAGTAAAAATACATAAAACAGAAATTTAAATTTCACATATATAGTGTTGTACATTTTTGTAACATATGGTTGAACTGTGAATTCTACATAGTGTCTTAACAGTCTACAGTTTTATTTAGTTATCTGTTTATTTGCTGCGTGTAGGGCGATAATTTACGGGTTTATTTGAATGCAGTTAAATCTGTGACCAAATGTTTCCTATATAAGTGCTTATTTCGTGCAAATAGCTGAAGATCTACTCATTCTGGGCTCAACAACGTTTAAACTGTGAAAATAACTCAGTTAGAAATCCAAATATAGGCAAAAAGTTTCCAAAAGGAGCTTGGTGACAATTTTTCCCGATACATTAGCAATTTCTTCTCAACCTAATGAATTTCGGAAGTTTCTGGGAAATGCATTTTTCAAGCCCTTGGAACTATTTCCCCTGAAACTTTCAGAAGACCGCGTAATATTATAATTTATACAAATATGCCTCCGTCAACCAGCAAATGAATCACTTCAGACACTTACGTTTGTTCAAAGACTTAGGCTGAATGAATCGTGAACTGAGCTAGCGAGTAATATCGGAAATCTTCGATATTTGTCGTATGTTAAGTAGAATTAGCCTCATTATTTGTTCTCGGCTATTTACAGCTGTTTATTTTGTTGCATGTCTGTTATTTATTTCAACAACTTGTCCATCTCGTCCTGGTCACCTCCCTTAATTACTGAAGAAATTCTCCACGAATCCACACCAATGAACAATATTAATGGATTTGGGAAGAAAGAAAAAAGATTAAGCAACAAATAGAAGGGAGAGTACGAACGATGCTCTACAGAAGTACGTAATAAAAGGTTAGGTTAGGTTATTCAATTATGGCAAAGCACACGAGGGCTATCTACCTAAAGGGAGGGATGCCTTCGTGTAGGACTTTCTAAGGGAAACTGGCTCGTATACACGTTACACATGGGGAAAACCACGAAAACGCCCATGCAGCCAGCCCGTTCGCGGGGTTCGAACCTTGGACGGAACTACCAGTGTTCAGCGTCTTTACCGCTCGGCCGCTGGTGGGCCACGTAATAAAAGGTGTTAGCAAATAGAGTACACCCCCAGACGATGGAAAATAATATAGCAATGCGTGGTCGAAAAGGCTTTCCTAGCGCGGTAGTGACAAGACAAAATACAAGAAAGGAAGAAAATGAACAGAGCGAGGAAATATATTCATTATGTTTTACAGCAGAAATAAAAAAATAAGAACTAAATGGACAAAGATCGTCATCAAAGAAAGTGTTCGAAATTACGACACCGGACTCTGAGGCAAGCCTCACATTTCCGGCATATGGAAGATCTGCTGTTCTGGGAAATACCGGGCATGTCCCGGAAGCATAATACACAAGTGCACATGAGTTGAGGAATGAGTTTCAAAAATGGAGCAATGGCTTCTATTGCTCTTGTGACGCTGAATCAGTGAAACTGTGCATATGAGCGCATATTGTTTTTACGTTTTATTTTGCATTTGTTTGGCAGTTATACATGTATGGCGAATAAATGCTGCTATAATTTAAGTAGAAAATTGCATACTGCTTTGATTGTATAGGTGTATTTATTTAATCGTCAACATTTCACTTCCGCGAAACTTACCACGGATTAATATTCGTGGCATATTATCGCTCTTTATATCCAGAAAATGACTCAAGCTACAATTAGCCTCGAATAATATGCATTTACTGACACCTGTAGACTGTGAAGATTCAAATGTATAATTTTTTTTTATTGAGCCTGTGTTTTAATGAATATAGTATTTTCTCATCTCAACGCTTGCATTCCTTTGATTTTGAAAGTTTTAAGATTCGAAATATATATTGTGAATAATCTGATTACACCTATTGTTAACATTAAAAGTTACATTATAAGGTATTTCTCGCGCCTTCTTCGCATGCCTTCGTGGTGTAGTGGTTTGCATGCTCGACGCGTAACTGAGAGGTCCGTGGTTCGATTCCCGGCGAAGGCGTTGCTTATTTTTCACCTCTCCTGCTTCATAATAACCTAATGTCTCTACAATATATGATTAAATTAAAAACATTCGTTGTGACTAAGACAAATTCATACTGTTTGTAGAGTATTTCTTGCGCAGGCAAGAGTGAACAGGTATTAATGTGAAATTTAACACACTAAATGTGTAGGAATGCAAATTAGGAAAGTTCACTTTGGATAAAACTGTGCATTGGATATTATTTTAGAACATCTTTTTCCATGAAGACTGCAATAAAAAGTGCTACTACTATTTACATATACAATTATGCTTATATTTGATTTAACTTCGCACTGAAAGTTTTCACAAGAAATCTACGATGCATTTAATTGTTTTGTAGAGGAAACAAGATGGGAAAAGATTTTCAACCATCTTGCCTGAAAGCACGGCAAAGGTCACGTGAAATGGCAGAAATATTACTGGAAACCAGTCCATTGGTCCATTCTAGACGCCACTCCCCAGGTGGCGATACAGATGTGCACTTACGAAATATGCGTCCCGACTTCCCCGGCAGCTGCCACGATGCGTGCAACGAGTTCCTCAACTCTTCTAACGGGGGTTTCATACAGCAGTATCTACCCCCCCCAAAGGAACCCCCTCCGCAGAGGAAGTAGTCAATGCAAGTTAGGTCTGCCGATCTTTTGCTGGCTATAGACCGCACCACCCCTGCCGATCCCATGTTGAGTATACGTTTCGAACGTAATTTCGAACACCTACTTTGATGAAGATCGTCGTCTGTTTTCGTTCTTATTTCTTGGTTTCCCTGCACTAAGCATAATAAACATGTATTCTCACCCTGTTTATGTCCTTCTTTTCTTGCGTTTTGTATCGACACTACCGCGCCAGGAAAGTGTTTCCGATCAAATACTACTACGTGTTTTTGCATCGTCTAGGTGTGATCTATCTCTCTTGAAAGTTCGTAACCGATTTGCTGAAACACCCTGAACTTAGAGCACGGGTTTTCGACGAGGAAGGAAATTCCCCCCTGGGAGAGAATTTCGTAGTTGCAGGAGAGAGATGCACTCAGCTTTTTATTTAGCTGTTAAGCTTTTAGTTTTAGTTTATGAATATAAACAACTTCTTTTATTCAAGTTTGATATTTATCAACATTTCCAACACTTTCTGTTGTTTAATATTGTTACGAATTTTCTATTTAGTAGTTAGATATTTTTAGTAGAATTGTAATTATTTTTTCTTTTTTATTTCTCCAAGCAGTGCAACACGAGACATATTTTAAGAGAAAGCTACACCGGAAAATTAAAAATACAGGAGCACGTGCATTTAACATTTAATAAATGGATATCTTTTTAATTTATACTGAAACCTAATAAATGTAATTGATTACTTATTATGTTAGCTGTAACCATAATTGCATCCTCTTATTGCTTTCCAGAAATCTCGAGAAGTAAAAGGTTTAAAACAAACTTTTTCTAGACAGAGTGCTTAATCAAGAAGCCAGTTTATTGGGAGTTGACATACGTATCATAGTTAGATGTAATATTAAAAAAAAATTTAATAATTTATTTATAATACTATCTGTCTTGGGTATATTTTACGTATCCGAGGAACAACTACAGTTACCTGAGTCACTACTTCTTCGTTTCAGACGCATCAAATTAGGATCGTAGTAAATTTGTTTCTGTGCAATTTTTATTTTTTATTAGATTTAAATAGCATGAAAATATTAAGATAGCAGATTCCATACACTTTTTAAACAGCTATAATTCCGTTCAGATGTATCAGCACTACAAGTAGTTCGGCCTTCAATGTTCAGAAAAAATATTCACGCTTTAGTTATGTTGATGGAAAAGCAATAATGTATAAAACTGTTATACATATTATTGGCATTGCTAAGTACAAGCAGTGCTCCTTGCAGAGTTATTCGAACCCTAGACTTCTCAAATACACCTTAGAATATACTTCCAATTACAACACAAAGGCATGCGGAGAGGAGGGTGAAAATTCCTTATATACTCCCCCCCTTTTTTTAAAGGGCGACTGAGGATTAGGGAACCCAGTCTCCAAATCCTAGCGGTGATGAATTATCGTCCACCACAGTTTGGGCGCCACCTGCAGAGTCAAAGGGTGTTTTTGATGTTGGAGACGTGAAAAATATGCATTGCCCTCCCCGGGACTCGAACCCGGAACCTCTCGAATACGCACCGAGTATGCTTCCAATTACACCACGAAGACATGCGCAAGAAGGGAGAAAATACCTTATATTCTTCATTAAGAACAAATGAAACAAACGCTGGCGGCGACATTGTATCAATTCTTTCTCAACCGGAGAAATTATCCTTTTATGCATAATAGTCAACATAATTGCTCTAGTTACTTTCTGTTAGCTTTTCGGTTTAAGATAATAAAAATAATATCATTGTTGAATTTTGTCAAAAGACTGAGCTTCGCACTTTTTCCACAGAAATAATATATATACGTAACTGTATATTATTTATCTGTACGATAAATGTAAAGATAGAATTCCTTTACGTACGTTTACAGTTAATACGCCTTTTGCCTACGCAAAAAAAAAAAAAAAAATAGTTCCGGAAAATAATTGCCTCGATTGTTAGCATAATCCAAGCTTTGTGTTGCCACTTAACTAGCTATTTGGATTGCTAATATACAGCACCTTTAATTAGTTCCAAAAGCCATATTTTTTTACACGGAATCTGTATCAAAAGGGTTTAATTACAGTGATTATTTTGTAAACATTTCGAAACCTTTTCATCATCGCTTTCTTATCGATCATCGACACGTAAACGAAAATCCAATGATTCGCGCAGAATGAAAAAGATGCCAGACAGAAACGTGACTAAGTTTTTCCTTTCCCCTTCTTTTCTTATTTGAATATTCATTCCATGGGGCCATTCCAATGTCCTTCGTGGGCAGTAAGTGCGCGTGTTGCTAGACAAAAAGGCAGCTGCAAAAGACGGCCGGGCAGACGACCTCTCCAAGGTCATGGTCTCGGTTTTTTAGCCGTACTAGTTTGGCAACCTTAAAAACTGGTAAAGTTATAACAGCGCCCCTTGCATTGCTTAAATTTTCACATCTGGTTCTTCGGTACTTTTTTTCCGGCCTTAATTCTCTCCCCCCTTCCTCTGCTTTATTTTTAATCGCAAAGCAGAAATGTCAAACTGTTTCAATTTTCTTCGCAACCAAAGGTTAATAGAAACATGCAATGTATTCAGTGCACAGGGCATTCCCTAAGTGATATATTTGCCATGACAGAAGGAAAAAAATATATATATTAGCCTATTCCGCTGTCAAGGGGTACCGTGCAGGAACATATGAACGGTTCCAAAGAAAGTGAATCGAGTCAATGAATTTTAATTTTGTTGTCACGGGCCTTTTAGTACCGTAAAGCATATTCGCGTGTTCGATACTACAGCCAGCGCCCTCTATGGGCAAATCTTCAGCCCGAAATAAATAAGCAGTTGACAAAAACGTTTAGCAAAAACTTATTTAAAGATTAACGCAGGATTTCAGTTCAGCCACAGTGCACCGAAGCCCGGGTCCACTTCTACTAAATTTTTGAACGAAATCTTAATTCCAAACAGAGTGTAATTTAGCCTCAAATAAAGTAGATTTATTTATGATACAAATGCCAAATATTAACGCTTAAGCGATTAGTTCACGGGCTCTCCAGAACTTTTTAACAATGTCCTCATACCGAGAAAGTAAGGCAATACAATTATTTAAATACTCAAAAATCATAGGCTGATTGAAGTCACACAAAATACAGTTTGGGCAATCCACCAGTGCAATTCTGTAGAGGTGGTCTTGCAAACACTGATGTCCGGTCACGCGTTTAAATAGAGCTACCGCTGTCTTTCTTGGAAAAGTGCGAATTAAAGTTGTCTCTTTCTCCAGAATCCTCCAACTCTTATCCACAGCACGTTGAATGATATCCTGCTTAAGAAGTTTCTTAAGAGTCAGGTTAACAAACAATTTAGTCGCATGAAATGAAAGCGGTCGATGAATGCGTTGTATTCTGAAAAGTTCCTTTCTTAACCAAAGTATCAGCTTTTTCATTTCCCATAATTCCACAGTGGGCTGGAATCCACTGGAAAGCAATTCTGTGTGCCATTGCCTTAAGCAAAGGCCTGCAGTCTAAGATTTTTCGGTAACTATTTTGATTATTCAGGAAGCGCCCTTTTGGAATCTGACAATATGACTGCCTTTACAAAAGATTGGCCACGAATTGACATTTGTTGAATAGCCACAGCAATAGCTTCGATTTCACCATCATTGTTGGTCCAGGTCCCATTGGTTGGCAAGTTGAGACTGAAAGCTCGCTAAAGATACCTGCTTCCTTTAAGAAGGAACGTCAGCTACCCTTTAAGAAGACGATTTTTATCACCGATTCACTGACTTAAAAGTTACTTAAATAAGAACTTAATCAATTTGTAAAATGAAGTTGGAATGTGCGTTTTTACACAAAAAAGACTCTCAATTTTATTAAATTTGTTAACAAGTATCGCATTAAAAAAGTATAAATCTTTCGGGACCAAAGCGAGTTCGTAAAAGCGAGAGTCCGTCGTACCACAGTGCTCCACCTGTGCCCGAGAAGTTAAGTCTGCTGAATACTGGTAGTTCGACATGGGATCGAATTCAGGATAATAATGAGCTGCCTTATAATAATGAGAAGGATAATAATGCTAGGATAATAATGAGCAGGATAATAATGGCATGGTTGATTTTTGTGGTTTTTCCCATGTGGAACGTAAATACGAGCCAGTTTTCCTTAGAAAGTCCTCCACGAAGGCACCATTCCCTTAGGCACATAGCCCCGTGTGCTTTGCCATATTCAAATAACCTGACGTAACTTAACTGATCGTACCACCAAATCGAAAATAAAAATTTTCACAATATTTTGTTGTTATTGTATTGTTCATGAATTTTATGGAATAATAGTTGTCAGAGAAGGTTGGACTTCTATTTCCGCCCCAGTTTTGAGGAAGAACGTCCCGGAGGGTAGTCTAAGGTTCCCTCAACCCTCTCCCCTGCCACCAGTCTACAGGAGAGGATTTTCGGCTCGCCATATTTACACTGCCCTCATGCCGCAAAGATACAATACATTTACAAACATCCCTGTCTTCGCTGGGTTTCGAACCCGGGCCCGTCGGTACCGCACTAGGCTTCCCTAACCATTATACCGTCTGGGCGGTGCGAATATATTGTCTTTGAGATGAATGTTTGTCATGTTGTCAGGACTGAGTGTTCTATGCATACTCTTGGCGAACATATTCGTGAGGAAGTTGAAGTCCTGATCTTGAACAGGGAGCTGAATGCAGCTATGTTCTGTGGTAGAATACTGTGATTAAGTGGTAGAATAACTACACATAAGAAGGATTTAAAATCCTCTTGTATTAAACCACAATTATGTACAGCCACTTCCCAACTCGGGAGGGATAACAGAAAATAATGACCGCACTTGGGTCTAACTTGAACAAGCAAATAATTTAAAATAAAAATAGAAATTAAGTAGTCGTTGCTCACAGAGTTATAAACGCGAGGTTGGCCTCTATGCTAAATGGTGCGTAGCAAGATTTAACTAATACTAACGCACTTAGCTTTACTAAGTAATAGAGTAACAGCGCTAAGGCTTAGAATTCAAATACTAGCTAGTCAGGCGAACGTCAAACAGAGCAGCAGTGATGAGACTAAAAGCTCTCTCACACCCAGAAGTTCCTTGCTAAAGCTTAAATACCAAACTTGGCTCCACTTCAGATTAGCATGAAGCTGAAACGCGCGCTCATTCTAACGGGAAGTTGAAATAAGAAATCATAGGAAAGGGGAAATTAAAATAAAACTTTGTTAGTTTTAACTAAAACCTTACAATGTATGTTCATCTTTTTGTAAGTACATAAAAATACTTGCGCTTATTCCGTTATATTTTGCGTTTGTGTATTCTTTATAGTGCTATACCTTGCTTTAATTTATTTACTTCTTGCTTTTATGTAAAAATCAAGTGCATATTATGTAATAGTTTTAGCCCGTATTTTAGTTAAATCTATGTTTACGCTTTTGTATTTGTAAGCATATATGTAATGACTCCTGCAATGTAATGCTCCTTATGGATTAGGAGACTGCTGCTAAAGACGAGATATTTATGTACAGTTACTTGAACAGGCTTTAGTGCGTAAGTGCATGCGATGACATAACGAAAAATAACTAGAAATCGTGGCTGATAACAGCACATAATTTTATTCTTGATGACTAACTATGCACATCTTCATTATGGACGCGTTTAATAGTCTACAAGAAAGTCATGTGATGTCCACATCAGAATTTTTGGTATAGCATCGAAGTATGTATGAAATGCATGGTTAATTATAGTGCCTACTTATATGTGTAGAGACATTAGGTTATTTCGAAGCAGGAGACATGAAAAATGAGCAACGCCTTCGCCGGGAATCGAACCCCGGACCTCTCGGTTACGCGTCGAATATGCAGACCACTACACCACGAAGGCATGCGAAGAAGGCGGGAGAAATCCCTTATACGTAGCGTATTCGGAAACTAAGTACCGTTTCATTCTCGCGCCGTCGCAGCGCTGTGGTAGGCGTCCCGCGCATGCGCACTAGTCTTTCTTGTTCACTGACTTTCAATTGTCGCCATTTTGGTTGCTCTATGTTGTGTTTTCAGTTTGCTGTGCACATTCAAAATGTTTAAGACAATTAGCTCTCCCGCTGACTGTGAGATTCGTGCCGTGATTAAATTTTTGAAGGCGAGGAATGTTAAACCGGCCGAAATTTATCGTCAAGTGACAGAAGTTTACGGTGAATACGCGATAAGCGATGGAATGGTGAGAAAGTGGGTAAGAATGTTTAATGCAAGTCGAACAAATGTCCACGCCGAGGTTCACAGTGGTCGGCCTTTTGTTGTCACCGATGATTTGGTAAGGAAAGTTGAAGCAATTCATGAGAATAGACGCTTCACAATGACAACTCTTTCGGAGGCATTTCCACAAATTTCGCGTACTGTTTTGTTCGAAATTGTGTCTGACCGCTTGAATTATCGCAAACTGTGTTCCCGATGGGTTCCAAAAATACTCACTGATGTTCACAAAACAAAGCGACTTGGTAGTGCCCTGACATTTCTCACGCGGTACAGTGATGAGGGAGAAAACTTTTTAAACCAAATTGTGACAGGTAACGAAACTCGGGTGTGTCGTTTCACACCAGAATCGAAACAGCAATCGATGGAGTGGAGACACACTCATTCTCCGAAAAAACAAAAGTTCAAAGTGACAATGTCATCACAAAAAATCATCTGCACTGTCTTCTGGGATAGGAAAGGCGTTTTGCTTACTGAATTTCTTCCCAGAGGTGAAACCATTAATGCGGCACGATATTGTGAGACTTTAACAAAACTAAGGCGTGCCATTCAAAACAAACGAAGAGGAATGATCAGTAAAGGAATTGTGTTGCTCCGTGACAATGCTCGGCCCCATACTGCTGGTGTCACTCAATCGTTAATTCGACAGTTTCATTGGGAGCAGTTCGTTCACCCGCCGTACAGCCCGAACTTGGCGCCGTTTGACTATCGCTTGTTCCTGCACATGAAGCGCGAGCTCGGTGGCAAGCGCTTTGGATCTGACGATGACGCGAAAAATCCTGTGGAGTCGTGGTTATCGAAACTGGCGGGAAGTTTCTTTGACGATGGTATACAAAAACTGGTCACCCGCTATGACAAGTGTTGGATCATTGGCGAAAACTCTGTTGAAAAATAGTTTAAGACATGTATTTTCATGTAAAAATAAAATTGGATTCGAAAAATTGTTTTACTATTTTTTTTTTCCTAAACGGTACTTAGTTTCCGTATACGCCTCGTATATGTATTATTTAGAACAAAGTTTAGTTTCAAAACAAATATTTATACACTTTCTTCCAGTCTCATTTTAGAATTCAAACTATAGCTTGATCTGCAGAAAGATAAGCATATAAACTTTCATTTTTAACGTACTGTCCAACTACGTCTACGAAAATCCCATGTCATTGAGATTCAGCTCCATTTCCAGAAACGCATACCAGCTTCTTTCAACTCTTATACCTATTTACATACGCATTTCAATGAAGGTCAACAATAATTCGGATACATTTGTTGATGAGTTCTTTACAAAACTACATATTTTTAGAAAACGTATACTCCTTCCCATTTATTCCCGTTTTCTCGAGAGATTTTACATCCCCTTCGTTTTATCTTGGTTCCTGCGGATAGCTGTTTTCTCGTAAGTTTATCTAAGCTTTTGTATACAACAGATGAATATTTCTTCTTCGAGGCTCCTCCAAATCCGCCAATCTCATCTTTGAGAGGGGAAAAGAATCATGCGCAATCTGCCACTGCGCAGATTTACACAGAATGAAATTATTGAACCTTAAACGGAATTTAAAGAATAAAACAACTTGAGCATTAAATTTCCTCTCGAAAACTTGCATTATTTTATTTTCCTTGCAATGTTTCGGATTATAAATTTCCTGCTTTCCGAAAATGTTTTTGAAAATGTTACATCTTTTACAGCAGCTTTCATTTTCATCGCACTTAGTACAAGTAGCGTTGTTTATGAGGCAAATTACGCAAGACTGCCTTTTTAGAAGAATGGTTGACGTTATACAAGATTAAATGAGAAGCGAAATATGAAAATTCCATTCATTTTCTCGTTTACATTGAAAACCGATAGCTTAAAAATTTACATAGTACTTCTTTGTCATTATGGATCCCGTTATTTAAATGGCACCGCGTTTTAATTAATAAAATGCTGAGAATTTACTTAGCAAACATGCTTATTTCTAACATAGAGATCTGTCGGTGCTGAACTTAGTTGGTTTTAATATAGCAGCAAAAGCATTTTCTCATTCCAAGATCTTCCACCATAAAACACTTAAGATCTCCGAACATGCGACTGTTGCAAGAATTCAGATTTTTTTTCTTATTTCAAAATCAATTACTTCCAGTCCCATATACAAAATTTTCACGTTCTGAGGACACTAGTTTTTTAATTATGCGAGATTAATATGTACGTAAGAGATTAATAAGTACGTCACGAAAAAAACAGTGCGAGAAACATTCATGCATTCATGCAGATTCTTCATTATTTTCTTTAATTATTATACATGGCGATAATATTTGGTGGCAACAGTTTGAAGAGCGAACCAACGCAGAAAGTGAAACGACGCAAAATGCCGTTTTGAGACTTACAGCCTTTTAGACCTAACGCCCCTATAGAACTTTGGCAAAACTTTTAAGCAATTTGTTAGCCAAATTTTAAAATACAGGTCGCCTATTTTGAAATTAATCTGCGTCGAAAATTGATTTTTAGAGGACGAGTAAAATTTTTAGATTCTCAGATAACTGCCAGTTTTCCGGAAAGTCAACATCACGTGTGCTGGTAACTATGGATAGAATTTGAAGAAATTTAAATAAGCATGATGTAAGTTTTTCTTTTAGTATTGGCAGCACCTTAGTTTCACTATCAACTGCCAAAATTTCTCACATAATATGTCGTTTCTCAAGTTCGAATAAATCATGTTTTCTTTTAAGTTTTGTTAGCATTTCTGCTATTACTTACGACGCAACTACTCTTATTCATACTCCCACTCACTGTACATTTTATTTCAAGTTGTCGTTATTATTTTTTTTACTATAAGTCGTAGACATCAATAAATATCTTAGCATATTAATGATTACATATATTTAGTTTGGTTTATTTAATAATGACAAAGCACTCGATAGCTATCTGTCTAACAGGAGGGATGCCTTCGTGGAGGACTTTCTAAGAGAAACCGGCTCGTACACTCGTTATACATTGGGAAAACCACGAAAACGCCCATGCTGCCAACCCATTCGCTGGGATTCGAACCCTGGACCACTGTGCTCAGCGACTTTGCCGCTCGGAAATAGCGGGCTATAACAAATATTCAGATATTTGTTAGATTCTGAAATGGTAATTATTCACCTCTTGTTATACAAAGGCAGCCGCACCTATTAGAAAATTCAGCATTTGAGGCACAATAATTAACTTCCTAGTTCAGGAAACAGTGATTCGTCTTTTAAATTTAATGAAAGTTTGTGTCAGTTGAGAATGGAGAATCTCAGTTGATATACAGCCACATTAATTTTAAAGCTCTCCGGAAATTCATTCAATCAGTTTCCATGTCTGTTTCCAAATGCTGCAAAATTCTTCCCGAGTTTATTTTCCTAAGCTTTGAGGATTGGAATATTAGAGTCGAGTTTAAATGCTATATCGATGGTTAAATACCGAATTACATATACATTCAGCTGATATTATGTTATTCCCTTTAAAATAACCTATGTTTGCTGAAATAATTTGGAAATTTCATAATCATTCAGTAGTTCGAATTAAAAGACCATCACGTTGTAATTTCAACGTAATTTCACGTTGTTCTATGATTTTCGAAATATTTTCTGCTTAAATATTTCGACGAATTCCGTTAGAAACGCGTTGGAGATTTCAAAACAATCGTTGGTTTAAAGCGCATTACTTTGTTAAAGAATATAAATACACTCACTTCCAAGAGTTAAGCACGAAGATGTAAAATGCAAAAAAATCAACAAACACTGCTTTGATTGACACAAAATTCGGCAGAAAGTAGCATATATATTTATGCGTAAAACAAAATCAATAATTATACACAGAAATGAAAACAATATCAAATTTTTGTAAGTTATCAGATAATGATATACTGGAGACTTAAACAGAATTATGCATAAAGTGAAAATAAACAGCATAAAATGAAAAAGGACATTAATAGGGTATGTGATCCCCCCTCATCTGTATACAAAGTTTACCCCTTGTGACCATGCTTTCAATTGGGAGGTCAACCACCGCGGAATTAAGCAATCGCCATTCTTCCTGTAGAGCAGTTTCCAAGCTTAGTAAGAGTGGCTGGAGGTGGGAAACGTGAAGATACGGCACGGCCCAGAGCATCCCAAAGATTTTTAATGGGATTAAGGTCGGGCGAATATGCTGACCACGCCATACGCGCAATCCCTTCACTCTCCAGGTAGTCATCGAGGATGTCAGCTCCATGGAGACGTACGTTATCGTCCTTTAAAACACAAGTAGGGTCAACTGCTGCACCGTACAATCTCACAACGGGTTCTAGGACTTCATCTCGATACTGGACAGCTGTCAAAGAACCCCGTTTAAAGATGTGCAGGTCGGTGCAGCATCCTAATGAAATCCCTGTCCACACGATAATGCTTCCGCCTCGGAATGCGTGATGTTCGGTGATGTTTTGGAACTGATTGCGTGTTCGCTGTTCACGACACATCCATATACGCTTCTCATCTGGCTCCAGAGCAAATCTTGACTCATCAGTAAACATGACATTGCCTCAGTCAGACACATTCCAATTGACATGTTCCCGGCGCCACTGTAATCGTGCCCCTCTTAATTGAACGGATAGAGGAACACAAACTCGCGATACCCGGGCGTACAGTACCTGCAGATATCGCCTTAGCAATAGACGCTGTAACCATAGATGTCACACGTGTGGAGGTCGCTCTGCGATTCCGCTTGGCTACAATAGCAATATTTCGATCTTCCGCGGCGATCGTAACCCTCGGGCGATCGGCTACGGGGCTTCGGAAAACTATGTGTGTGATTTGGAATTGTTTCCATAAACGTGAAATTACAGAATGAATAACGCCGAAGAAAAGAGCAACATCTGTGATCGACTGTCCTGCTTCGATGCGCCCCACAGCCGGCCAGCGCTCATAATCTTCCATTCGTCTTCTGGAAGTCATAGAATCACGTAAGTCTTGAAAACAAATTATACGAAAGTTTTAAACACCTTCTATCAGCACTTACAATCAACTTCTGTAACCCTCCATAAAGCTGGCTTCTTATAAGACTCCCTTTTTGCATATTTCTTGACATGAAAGCGCGATTGGCTGTTACGAAACATATTTGCATACTTCTATCTACCTCTGCAGCGACTTGCATCTCTTCAATTCTGACTGGCTTCCGGAAATTAGCATTTTCCTCTCCGTGCTTAACTTTTGGAAGTGAGTGTATTACTAAAAAAACTATGAAAGCTTTCAAATTTTACATTACGCCCAAAGGGGCATTTTTTTAACGTTTTCTATGTTACCTTTATTTATGAAAGATCACATTCTTCGCACTTAAACCATAAAAATCAGTTCAACAGCAATATCGAAAAATAATTTAAAATTAACATATCTTTAGAATTTCCTATACATAGTCTCACGTACTGGAGATAAAAGTGTTTTTTCTGTAGAACGTTGCCATGGCTCGCTTTGAAATCCTCGACTTTGCTAATCAAAAATTCGTTAAGGTTTTACAAAATATGAAATCGATAATAAAACAAATTTCAAATTTCAAATTTGGGATTCCAGATGGCCATATTCGCAGCAGGACTACGTCATTCGAAATTCGATGGCTCTAGGTACCGTCGTTTTATCACAATGCGAGAAACATACATACATTTATGCAGATTCTTCATTATTTAATTTCTTTAAATATAATACAGAGCTGTAATATTTGGTGGCAACAGTTTGAAAAGTGATTCAATGCAAAATGCCAAAACGAAATTAACAGCCCTTTGGGCTATTAATTGAAATTTTTGTGCACTCAATAATGATTCAACACATCGATTTGTAATATAGTAATGCAACTGATGTAGAACTTTCAAGAAAAATTGTTTTTTGGTATGTAATAAAGACAGCTATTCTTTCAGAATAATAGTCGTATTTCATGATATCATCCTAAGTATATTTGTACAGAATGGAAGAAAATCACAAAATTTTCTAATATAGCTCCAGCAGAGGCATAGCTGTTAACGATGAGAGCCGATGCTTCAAGATGCAGTTACAGTCATGAACGATTTGGATATTTCTTTATCCTTGTTGACAAACATGTTTATGCTAACAAAATTAAACTGGAACAGTAAGTACCTGCTCTAGAACAACTACTTCGGTAACTTTTACACTTTGGAAATAAATTTCAAGCAGGAGCACCAGCCGTTAGCAAGTTCCCAGAAGGAAAGCAAGAGGTTGGTAGGAGTTTTCTGGCATAAAACCCATGGGGGTTATGTTGCGCCAAACAAAACGTTGTGTACTTTGAAAAACTGAAATAATAAAGACAAGAACATATGCGCCATTCAGTGCATACTCACGAGAGACCGATCAAGAAGTGTCGAAGATAAAATCTCCGTTCAGAGCAACTTAGTTTTAATTTAGTTGCATTTTGATTTATTAAAAATAACTTCCTAAATTTATTATTGAAAACTAATGTTAAGTATCTGCGCCATGTAAGAATCATACAATATGGGTTAATTTTGAAATGACGCTCACTAGAAAGATTACTACAAGCAGTTACTATTTTCGGGGTGTAGAGGAGAAATGCTCAAATTAAATTAAAAATTTAAAGAAAATTGCAAATTAAAAATTAGAATTTTGCTGTATATGTATGTATATACTGTTGCGTGAGTACGGGTTCGTAACAGATTGAATGCACAAATCCGATAAAAAGTTAATAAAATTTAATCTAATCACAAGAAATATAACAAAAACGCTGGATTATTCCTCAGAGATATACGTAAAGTATCACGCAATATAATCAGTAGCTGTATTTTTAACTACTCAAACATTAAATAGAACGCAATCCAAAGCATAGAGAAAGCTAATCCGATCTCACCGTGAATTTGCTACAGTCAACAACAACAGTTATCTAAACGACAACTGAGCTGAGATGTTGTTCTCTGGCTTTTGTAGCTTTTTAAATAAGCCGCGCAAGAGACTTCCAGCAATTTCTGGAAAGCAAAAAGTGTAGAATTACGGTTACGGGTAACTTAGTAGTCGATTACATTTACTGAAATTAAATATTCATTACAGAGATAATATTTATTCAATGTTAAATGCACGTGTTTTTGTATTTTTAGTCTTCCGGCGTAGCTTTCTCCTAAAATATGTCACGTTCTGCATTGCTTTAGGAAATAAAACAATTTTAATTATAATTCTATTAAAAATGTCTAACTAATTACGAAATTCGTAACAATATATATATATATATATATATGTTACCGTTAAAGTATATAAAGCAGTTATTTCATAGAATACCTAGTTATTCCATGAAATAACTTATCGTGTCCGTTAAAGTGTGTAATATGTTAATAATTTGACACTTTAACTAGTTATTCCGTGAAATAACTAGGTATTCTATAAATTAACTAATGAGAGACAGTTAAAGTGTCAAATAAACAATTTATCTAAAATGAAATAACTAGGTATTATATAAATAAACTAATGATAGACAATTCAAATGAAAAAGAAGCAATTTATATAATTTATGCGGCGTATAAATGGTATTTATGGAAACGTACCATAAAATCATTCGTTACAACGAGGATTACTAAAACGACACTCGGAATTACAAAGAACATTATTTCTAAAGCAAAAACGTTTTTTGTCGACACACTGGGTTTTACACTAACATTCCATATTGTTAAACGAAACGTAAATGTACCTTATACTAAAAAGCGGGATATATGATATAGATTATTTTACACTTTAACGGGCTGCAGATCGTTATTCTAGGAAATAACTAGTTAAACCACGAAATACAAAAGAGTTTTACACTTTAACGGACACGATCAGTTATTTTATGGAATAACTAGGTATTCTATAAAATAAGGCATTTCATACTTTAACTGTAACATATACACACACGCGCCCATATACGTGTGGTACTTCTTTATTATAGCAGCCTCCAACCATATTTGGCGATTTTAGATATGCGGCAAGATCGCAGATGTACGTATATATACGTTCGTACAGATATCACAAAAAATATTCTAGGCCGTATATATACGGCCTTGCCGGTTAGAGGATTAAGAACACTGCGGAAAAAAAAGGGGGACAGTTTTACAGGGCCGTTTGACGAAATTCAACTTGCGTTTTTCATGTCTCGAAAGCGCGATTTAGGATATGTATTAGAGTTATATATAGTGTTGTTCTATTATAGGTATTTTAACACAAAATCGGACTTTTTCTTTAATGACATGCCATTTTTTTTCATATTTCGATTCTACGACTCAAATTACGCCAAACTGCCTAGTTTTGTAAATATTAGCAAGAGTAGTTTGTAAGATTTATCCTAATTTTATAACAGTTATTTTAAGTTTATGCATCTTTCCTATCCATTCTAGCTTCAGCTTACAATTTCCTACCAGAATATATTTTCACAAACACGGTTAATGCAAATGAGTAGTATTTAAGTCGATGTTTCACTGTCTTCGTTAGAGAGCCCGAATTCCTGACTTTACCTACCTCTCTCTCTAAACTATTGCTACGCTCGGCCGTACTTTAGGGCCTTGAGTGGCTACGCCGACTAAATTGAGATTTAGGAGCCAACTATTTAACATCTTTCAGTTAGCTTTAGTTAAGTTTAATTTCATATTAATTTGAGTTCCAGCCCAAGTGGAGGCTTTGCTGTACGCTGCGAGTTAGGAGCTGATTTGTCATATTTACTTTGAGAAATAAAGGGTAGTTAACCCTTCTTAAGTCGTAAGTCTCTATTCACACACTCTAGCGATTATTCGTTTACTAGTGTTGGTTCAAAAATTAAACTGTGAAATAAGAAAGTGAAACCCCACAAGTTTTTAAAAAATTAGCTCTCAGAATTTTAGCTCCTCCATGTTAATGAATTTGGTATGTATTTCTTAATATCTCTTTTTTTTTATTAAACTTATTTGATTCTTCCTTTCGTATTTCAGAATTTAGGTTTATTCCAAATTAATTTCGCCCTTTTTTATGATTTATTTTTTTAAAATATTCTTTATAAATTTTTCGAAAACAAACCTATAAAAATTTTAACACCATCTTAAAGTAAATGTCTAAGCATATCTGCAAAAAAATTTGAGATTTTTTAATTCAAAATTTCCTAAGATATAAGTGAATTTACATTTTGGCGCGTTTTGAAATTTGGCGTATTTATTATAAGTGATACTAACGAAAATGTGGTTTATGCCTTCTGTTACAATTATTTGAAAGAATGAACGATGAGCCTTTTTTTTTCTCTCGTGCATCATTGAGAAAAAGGAAAGGAAAATAGGTTGCTATAAATTAAGAATTTCGCCAAGTGAATTATCCTTGGTGCAAACTGGAAAAAAAATGCACCAACATAAATTTTTAAATTTCTGCATAAATTTCTCACCAAAAATTACAAAATTTAATATCTAGGCATAATTTCAGTTGTAGAATAGAAATATGGAAAAAAATTGATATGTTATTTCAGAAAAAGTCCGATTTTGTGCCAAAATACCTATATTAGAATAATGCTATATATAAATCTAATATATATCCTAAGTCGCGCTTTCGAGACATGAAAAACGCAATTTGAATTTCGTCAATCGGTTCAGTAGAGCGGGAGAAACAGAATTGTCTCTCTCTATATTTTTTTTCGCATATTTTTTATCTTAAATCTTTATAATCGTTCAAAAATTTTGTTCTGAAATGAGGAAAAAAAAATTCTTAGTAGCAAAGCAATCTCGAAAAGTCAACTCGTTTTAAAGAAACCGTACTCTGCATTAAAATAGCAAATGAATGAA
>KK119730.1:86316-124325 GCA_000611955.2 Stegodyphus mimosarum | reverse complement strand
TATATAAAGATATATAGAAACATTACAAAACTGGTCAGGTTTGGTTTATTTAATTACGGCACAGCACTCCAGGCCTAACAGGAGGGATGTCTTCGTGAACCACTTTCTAAGGGAAACGGCTCGTATACATGTTACACATGGGTAAAACCACGAACATGCCCATGGTCGAGATTTAAACCCCGGACCGAAATACCAGTATTCAGCTACTTTACCGCTCGGCCACTGGTGGACAGAAAATTGGTCAGTGTGTTGTAAATTAATTGCTATAATGTCGCACAGCTATGTAGAGACATCAAACTTTTTTAGGTAGAATCTTTGGGTAGAGATATTGGTTAGCTAGATGTTTTGCAGAGGCATTATTTATTAAATGTGTAAAACTATCTGTACTGTCTCCGAGATTTAAATCACAGATCTTATATTTCTTCCCTGGATGGGCTATCACTTTCATCACTTTAGCATACGGGGGAATGCGATAATTCATTACATTCTTCCCCACTTAAAGAGCAACTGGGAAGAAGAACGAGACCCACTCGACGAAATCCACGTGCCAACGAGTTATCGCGCGCCACATTTCAGTTTGGACTCTTGTAGAGATATTAAATTATTCGGAGATAGGAAACATGAAAAAACAACTACGCCCTCTTCGTATTTCGAACTATGGATCTTCCAGTTCCCAGCTAGACGTGCTACCAGTTACACTACGACAGCACGAACGGAGGAATGCAATAATTCTCTGTACTACGGAACGCAATTATTTCAAGCAGAGGTACTCGAAAATTAAAGCATAGAAATAAATTTGGGAATTGTAGCATTTTATCAAAAACCAAGGTTGTCCCAAGAAAAAAAAACCAAACGATAACTTTATACAGTACGAAATAAAATATAATTTTTAACTGAATTAAACGTTTTTAAATTTTTATGCTTTTTTTTTTGGCTTGGATAAGTATTTAAAAAGGATAACAAATAAAACATGTTGCACTCAATACACCAGCAACTAAAGGTAAAAATAAAAATAAGCATTACAATAGAAGGAAATGCTGTTCTCCCCCCCCCGTGCACATACAGAGAAAGATAAACAATTTTTAGCAAATATACAAAGCGAAAAACACAAAAGTAAATATCCGTTCTACAATTAAGAGATATCTTTGAAACTGCATTCTAAAAGGCAATGTAATTAAACGTACAATAATTAGTGGACTTCGCAAAAGAGAATTGTTCCAATTCCCTCGAGACTTGCTAATTAATTTTCTTAAATAACGGTTTCTTTTTCTGGGCCTTCGGAACAAAAGGGCAGAAAAAATGGTTTTTTTATTTGATTTTAAAATATTCCCTGAACTAAAAATGTTTTGATCATAAGGATTTCACGAGAACTTAAGTTTGTGTTGTAAAATTTTACAGCGTGGAAACGTTTCATAATTTGGTAGAAAATTAAATTTCGTTAAGGAGAATTTTTTTCGAGGGGGGAGGAGGGAAGTATGAAGAATTTTTAGCTTCAACTGAAATGGGGGATCAGAAATGATTGGTTAAAAAAGAAACTTTAGGTGTGGAAAACATTTTGAATAACAATTTTGATAAACATTAGAAACAGAATTGCATGAAATCTATATACAGTCTGCGACAAAAAAGACGACGCACCAAGAAGGAGTTATTCGAATGGGACGAAAATCGGTATAAATGATGTACATGTACATAAAAATAAATGATTACAGTTTGAGAAAAACTGGATGATTTCTTGAAGTGATAGAGCTTCACAAAGTGAAAAAGTGAGTAACGCGCTTGTCCACCTCTGGCCCTTATGCAAGCAGTTATTCGGCTTGGCATCGATTGATAGTGGTTGCGGATGTCCTTCTGAGGGATATCGTGCCAAATTCTGTCCAACTGGCGAGTTTGAACATCCCGAGACATTATACATTTACAAACATCCATGGCCGGGATTCGAACCCAGGCCGATAAGGCAGTCAGCGTCCCTAACCTTTATCCGAGTTGAGCGGCTGTTTGAAATTTTTATTGATTTAAGTTCACGGATTTGTTGGTCTGTTGAAAAAGAAAGTACACTGCCACTTAAAATATTTGTTGCAAGCATTGTGGAAATTAATCTTTCCATTATTAAATAACTTCACAAACCTCGATGTTGCGATCATTTATTACGAAATCATATTATAGCAACTTTTACCTGCAGCTAGGCTTTGCTGTTTTGAACGGTTCGTTTTAAATTTAAAATTTTATATTCCACATTCTTAATTTCCGGGGAACTAATTCTTAAACTACAAGACCTGTCTTAAATTTCGCAAAACAAAACCAGACTGCAAGTTTTTAAATTTTACGATTTTTAATTTTTGAAACATAGTTTAATTTTTTTTTAACTTTAATGGCTACCCTTAAAATTATTACCTAATATGAATGATTTAATGAAAAAGTTTTTAAAAAAATGTTAGATTGAAATATAACGTTTTTCAAACTGAAATTTATTGGCATTATTTTATGATGAATTTTCTGGTAGTATATTCGTGGACCCTAAATTATTTAATGTAACGTTTCAGAGCTTCAGTAAAGGTCAAGATTTTTCTAACTTTCAGATTATCAGAGATTTCATTCAAAAGATCACGTTCAAATCTCTTGATAATGAAACAATGCATTAAGAAAAGGAGCAGTCCAAAGCAGAAAAGGACATCTCTCCTCTTTAGGACAAAAGAAACAAAGATGGGCATTCTTTGTCCAAAATAGAAAGTAATAATATCACACTTCTTCGCCGCCTTTGAAGCATTGCACAAATCACGAACAAAAAATTATTACACTGAAATAAATATTAAGTATTATTTAAAAAAGGAGGCGGGAGGAATACCTTATAAAGTTTAATAACAAAAAGAGAGATTAACAAATACATACCAAATTCAATTCACACTGAGGAGCTAAAATTTTGAGAGCTAAATGTTTTAAAAACTAGTCGTGCGATTTTCACAAAACTTGGAAGTTGGCATACTTTGAGTCGTAGACTCGAAATATAGAAAAACATTGGCGTGTCATTTCAGAAAAAGTCCGATTTTGTGTCAAAATACCTAATATTAGAACAATGCTATATATAAATCTATTACATATCCTAAGTCGTGCTCTCGAGACATGAAAAACGCGATTTAAATTTCGTCCATCGGACCAGTAGAACAGAAGATATAAAACTGTCCTCCCCCTTTTTTTTTCGCAGTATACGTCATTTAAAGCCTCAGAATTAAATTCCTCTCTGATTTCCTAATACTTAGTTATAAAGCTCAAGAACTTCGAATTAAAAACAAAAAATAAGTAATGATTGGTAATGGGCTTACATAAATAAATAAAAATATACACTCATGTCCATAAATTAAGGATAATTCGAAGTCACGCGGAAATCGAACACTAAAATAAATATATCACCTGTAAAATCCCTACACACATCTTCAAGAATCATATGCAAATTTCAGGAAGTAACCAGATGACACCAATGGTACGTCACAATGACGAGAGTGTAAGAGAGTGATATATAAGGAATACAGGCAAAGAAGTAAAATTGTTCGCAGGCGCTTTATAAGCATTTCCAGTGCAATAACCGAATAGTTATGAAACAAAGGACGCATTTGGATGATTTTTTACGTGGTAGAATGATCGGCCGTCGGGAATGTGAGCGTACCCAACTGGAAGTTTCAGACGAACTTGGAATTGACCAGAGTGTCATCTCCAGGCTTTGGCAACGATTCCAAAATGATGCTAATGTGAGTAGACGTTACAGCACAGGTCGCCCCAGAGTTACAACGGCGATTGAGGACCGGTATTTGGCAGTTACTGCCAAAAGCAACAGGCGGAGCTCAGACTCAGACCAGTCTCGTCAACACTCTTCAGCCACTGGTACGACCATTTCCAGGCAGACCGTGTACAGACGCTTAGGGCAGATTGGTCTATATGCTCGTAGACCTGTCAGATGCGTTCCACTTACTGCAACTCACTGTCGCCTGCGGTTAGCCTGGAGTAGAGAGCATACATTGTGGACGCCGCAACAGTGGGCTTGTGTGATGTTTTCCGACGAGTCCAGGTTTAGCTTGCAGTCTGATTCCCGCCGTACTTTCATATGGTACTCCAGGTACCCGTTACCACCAAGAAAACATCATTGAACGGTTACGGTGCTGCAGGAGTGCTCGTTTGGGGTGGAATTATTCTGGGTTTCAGAACTGACCTGCATGTTCAAATTGGAACCAGGACAAGCCAAATCTATCGGGACGTGATTCTGGAACAACATGTACGTTTGTTTCGGGTCGCCATGGGCGCACAATTTGTGTTTATGGAACACAACACCCGTCCTCACCGTGCAAACATCGTATGCGAATGCCTTCAATCGGAGGATATCACCCGTATGGACTGGCCAGTATTCTCACCGGACTGGAATCCAGTAGAGCACGTGTGGGACATGCTTGGCCGACGAGTTGCAGCCCGTCAACCTCCTTCTACATGTCTACCGGAACTTCGGAGAGCATTGCTATTTGAGTGGTGTAATATCTCCCAAGACCAGATCGATAATTTGATACTCGGCATGCCTGGGCGTTGTACGGACTGTATTGCATCGTCTGGGAGACATACAATGTATTAACAATCATACGAATCATGTAATATTGGTTTTTTGTAAATATTTTTTTTTTGTAATTTGCTCCAGGTAGAAAAAATCGCTAGTTTTTTTAATAATATCAAACATATAGCACCTTTTTTTGCTCTTTACCTTTTGTTTAATAAATAAGCTTTAGAAATAAGTCAAATTTGTTTTCCTTCTAACTCTTCCTTTGCCTGATTTTTCATTATCCTTAATTTATGGACATGAGTGTATATAAAGACTCTTTTTAGTGCTGGTTAATCATGACGTAAAACTGCGGGCATATAAATGCAAGAAACATTTTTAAGTCCGAGAAAGATTGAAGATCTCCTTTTCATACATATGGGAACAAAGAATACTTTACCGAACACCAGAAATGAGAAACGGGAATGAGAAATGGGGAAAAACAGTAAAAGCAGTACAGAAAACTAGAGTTTCATCCCTATTACAATAAAACGTACGTTTAAATATTAGATAACACGTGACTGCCCAAACTGTTTTTCCATTTGCCCATTTAGACTTTTTCTGTTTTATAATTTAAAGCAAGCTTACGCTATTTTATACCACACCAAAACGTCTCGTAAATATTTTAAGCTGTCCATTGTTACTGCAAATGCGTAAAATTTATTTCTGTGAAACATTATTTGTGTTAATTATTTTGTGATGTGCTTTCAGTCTGTTATACAGAGGCTGTTCGCACATTTTTAGACGATATATATTGTATTCACAAAACTAAATTACATAAAATTCTTGTGTTTTAAATGTTCTATTTGACATCCCTTATTCTGAACTATCTTTGGACACCACAATTTCCAGGATAATAATGCCTTTCGAAGTGTCAGAAGAGGTATTATATCCCATTCCTCCCGAACAGCTTTCCAGAGTCCTGTTTGGGTTTGGGGACAACGTTTGGATAATGCAGTTTTTAAAAGTCCGAAAGCACAAAAATCCATAGGTGACACATCGGGAGATTTAGTAGGGATATCGGTGAAAGGGTATGGCCTCGATACCAGTTTTTTGTTCCATTTCTTTTAGGAAATTTACAGTGGATTTTGATGTGTGACTGCTAGCTTTGTCCCGATGGAGTCTCACGGATGGATGGCATTGTGGGTAAAGCGATGGTATTTCGTTCAGAAAAATGCGCGATAAAATATGTTCCCGATAGTATTTGGAGTTAATCTTGACATTTTTTTGCACTCTCTTTATTTTTAACTTGCCATTATAAGAAAAACGAGCAACAATCATGAATCCCTTAGAAAAACTTTCTTTCGATTCTTTGAACCATGTACTTAAATTTTTTCTCCCCTTTTATGATAATAAATGGCTCTTTTTTTGTTACAATCATTTAAATACACCCATGCTTCATCTATCGCGACAACTGTTTTCCATTTTTCTTTTGATAAGTGTTTCTCGTATAGAATTCTGCAGCGTGTCCCGCGTCGAGCGATATGCTTTGGAAGAAGACGATGCACATTGCGTTTTTTCGCTTTCTTAAGATTTAAATCAACGTTTATCATTTTGTTTACGGTGGACACCGAGCATTTTAATGATTTTGCAACTGTCCTTTGACTAGGGGGATTTTCTTTTAACATTAAACGACGAACCTTTGCAATAGTCGAAGATGTCCGTTTTTTCCTTGGATACTGGTTTGTAATTTTTGTCCCACTGGAGGCTCCAATTTGACGT
Source organism: Stegodyphus mimosarum (assembly GCA_000611955.2). Classification (NCBI taxonomy): domain Eukaryota; kingdom Metazoa; phylum Arthropoda; class Arachnida; order Araneae; family Eresidae; genus Stegodyphus; species Stegodyphus mimosarum. Next base: position 118,033 of record KK119730.1, on the reverse strand, counting down.
TTTTTCCCTTTCTTGTCGATGATATTACCTATCGACGCTTTAGATATCATAAAACCATGACTCTCACAGCGTTTTTGGATGACGGAGTATGCCTATTTCTCTTCGGAAAGAGCGTAAATGTAGCCTTCGAACCACTGCTTTGTTAAATTCGCCATTTTGAATAAAAACAAAACTTTCCAGCCGCAGACGATAATTGTGAGTTTTAAAAACATAGTACAATTGCAATTACTTCTTTTGCAGCAAACGATTTTTTTTACCGCTTACCAAAATCGTCTAAAAATGTGCGAACAGACTCTGTAATATTTCAATGGTATATTTTACTGGTTATTTAATCGCGGTGGAGAAAACAGTGAAAGATTCATACAGACAGATATATCAAATCGTAAGAAATATTTCTGCTAATGAAAAATTGATGCATTTAGTAGAAGATTAATACAAAGTATTAACAAACGCGAAGTTAAATTCGTGAAACATTGTTAGTTGGTCCTAACAGTATCTGGTTGCAAAGAGACTGGCTTTAGTCAATCTTTGTAATTTACCCACATGTAACATTAATATAAACCCTCTTAAAACGATAGTCGCATCCGGGTACTTACGTATGAATGTAACCACCTTGATGCTCTTCGGCGATTATTACTTCCTAGTACGAAGTAAAAAGGAAGTATTGTAATTGCGAAAAACTTTGGGTATCACATTTCAACGAAAATATCCATTTTGACCGCTATCGGATGCAATTCAACGATGTGTTTGCGTGATATCCGAACGTAATCACAGAATAAAAGACTCTTTTTTCCCCAAAAAAATTATAAAACTGATTTAAAATGGATTCTGAAGAGATTATTTTCGTGGCGTCTGTGCGTATGAACGTACTATTATGCATGTATTTCGTACAATTCAAAAACGAACAACCTCAGAAAGTTGAAATTTTGTATATATGACTGCTATAACATGTAGATGTGCACCTGCTACTTTGGTGGTAATCGGCCGCACTAAACGTATACAAATATATATATGTATGTATCCACTCTGCTACTCGGCTCAGTGAGCTCAGTTTTTTTATTCTTATATCTTAGGAAATTGTTCATTTTTTTTTTGCTTTAAAAATGATTTAATTATGTTGTTCTTATTTTCCGATTAAGGTTTTATGCCTTTAGTAAATCTGCATGCAAGATTCGTAGAATTATCAACAATTTAAAAGTTGTTTAAGTGTGGCTAAGCCTAATCATTTTTTCCATAGCAGCCATATTTGTTTACATTTGAAACTTAGGAAAATAGTGGATTTGTTCCCAATCTAGAGAAACTAAGCTTCGCAACAACAAAAATAACGCCTTCTTTTATTATTGCGAATTAAATCATCAATCATGCTTAATGCATTCTGAAATTAATTCGAGGAAGTAAGTGTTTAAGATTTACTTTGTAACTTTCAATATAGATATTTTGAATTTTTATGCTTTCTTGCCTTGTCGCGAAGTGAGAACTGAATTAATTGAATGAGAGATACTGAATGGTCTGTGAAGAACTGTATTTTTTTTTGTTTGTTTGTTTGCTTAATTTCTTTTATACGTCGTTTTAGATTTATTACAGTATTTGAATAGAACTTGTGGCAACGATTAGATAATTCTTCAGGTGATATAATGTTTTGCGCATTCTGAGTTATAAAATGAATGAGATGTAACGCTGTTAAGTGAACCTAGCGACAGAGTGTCAAAGAAAAAATATGTATAATTTAATATTCCCTATAAGGAAGTCATGTGGTGCATAGATCAGCTTTTTTACAGATGAAAAGGTAAAAGTTACCTATCTGGTCCAAACCGGTGATTTTTGCGCCCCCCCCTTTCTTTTTTAAAGAAAGATTCCCAAGCTATCGAAAAGTATAGTAAATCGGTAAACTTTATCAACATTTGAAAAGGAAACATACTTCAGTAATTTTTAACTAAATTTTGAATTATTAACTAAGAATTATGTGATTCATCAAAAAATAAAACGCGTTCTTCTTCAAATCTGTCTATAATTTTTTTTGCGCTGTTCTTCTCCCGAAGTACACAGCGATCTGTTTTCGCTTAAGAAAACATCAGAGAATTGAGGAGACTCGGGTTCGTGCAATCCTCGGCGACATCGGCTATCTAAGAAACGTATTTCTTCGCTGTTTTCTTTAGAAATTTTTCAGCAAAATATTGTACTTCCTCAGAAATATTAACGCGGTTTCTACCATTCTTGGCAAGTGCCACAAGTTCATATTTTAAAAGTTAAGTTTTCCTATAAAATTCATAAAAAAAACTTTGGAACTTGGAAAACAACTAAAAAGATCGCAGATGAAAACGGCAACGTTGCTTGACTGAAAGCTATCAGATTTCCCGATGACAGTCGCCACGGAACTTTCAGGGAAAATAAAGTACGTTAACAAAACAACAGACGCAAACTGTAACATTTCACAATCACCCGCAGCTACTAGAACAGGGGCGTCTGAGACCTTAAAATATGCAGTGATAAATTGACAAGTGAGGTTTAAGGCAATCTATCGTCAATAAAGGTCACCCACTCCCTTGTAAAGTTCCACATACGTCACTTCAAGCATGGAAATGTGGCAACGGAAGGCAGGGTTATCACGAGTAGGTAATTCATGGAAGGTATGTTGCATATGTTACAAACAATAAAGTTTATGTTCAAAGCTCTTGTCCGTGCACATTGGAACATGTTGTCTACTAAGTCCATGTCATTCTGCGTCAACTAGTCGCTAATAGTTGCACCATAAACAAACATACAAAATACAACAGTACATGTTAGCAGTCGAACATGCCCGTTTCCTTCATGATATTATTCAAGAAATAGTCACTGCCTTACGACACCTACTCCACCTTCCAGAAATGCGCCTTAGCAGACAACGACCTGATCGTCCATACACAGAATATTTACCAGTTGTAGTAGAAAATATTGCAGACGCACGCGGCGCATTATATACCCGGTTTTGGGATATTTCGCAATAATTAGTTCCTTTCTGTTCTAAATGGGAAACAAATCGTTCTCCAGTGGGTACCTGGCCATTGTGGTCTTGGCGACAATGAACAAGTGGACTTCCTTCCAAAAAGAGGTTGCTACAACATCTTGATATAGGCATTTCTTATTGGAGGATTACACAACTACAGGTTTTAAAAAATTTATTTACATCTAATTTCTTACGAGATCTTCAGACTCGTACGGCCTTATAAAGTTGGAGAATGTCAAATTCTTCTCTTATTACCGATAGTCCAAGTTGCGGCTTTCCGTCTGTTTACAGAATATGACTGCCTTGCCGCCCATCTGCACCGCAGGGAGATTTCAAGGGATCCTATTTTCCCACTTTGTGATTCCGGAGATGTGGACAGGGACTACCTGCTCTGCAAGTCATCCACGAAGGCAAATCATCCACGATGGCATCCTTTCCCTTAAAGGTAAAAAGCCGTTGTATTCGGTCCTATTCTGTTATCTGAACCAGGATTCAGAAAAGTATGTACGCATGCATGAATGGATGTATGTGTTCGTTGTATGCATGTATATATGTAAACACGAATGCATGTGTGTATACATATATGCATATATACACGTATACATTCATACATTTCTGAATTCCGTCCCGATAACAGAAGAGTACCTTGTATTCTTTGCCATATTCCAAAAACCTAAACTTCAGTAAGATAAAGTAGTACATTTACACTTACGTCCTCAAATTCAAATTTTTCAATTCTTTTTTTAGTCTACGTTAAAAACTTAACTGCAGAGTAGTTCTTTACCTTTCCTATAATTTTGTTTCTCCCTTGCAAAAGCGATGAAAAAGTATTCAGTCGCCTGCAGACGCCCTTAAAGCCCCAGGCTGGCTTAATCGGGCTCTGCTTACATTAATTCGGTAAGATGGCATTACGATGTAAGGTCACCTTATACAGTATTCTTGACAAGGTTTGGTTTATTCGATTATGGCGAAGCACTCGGCTATCTGCCTAAGGGAAGATAAGATAATCTTTGGGCATTCCCCTTTCCGTCGAAATGAATGACACTAAAGATCCTCACCCTCCGCCGAACTAGGCCCAAGGATTCAACCTCTGTCCCAGAACCTTGGAGGAATCGACGCCAGTGCGCCTGGAGTAACTAGGACCCCCAGGACGCCACTGGTCGTCAATTTCCTACATACCAGTCGCTCGGGCCTTAACCGTTACCCATCTAACGCCGGGCGCCACACCCCGGCTACTAGAACCGACTGCTCTAACACATGCTAGACCCACGGGCCGGCGAGCTTTGCAGGGCCTCCAGAACCACTAGGTTCATAATTTGTATACCCCCGTGGCGGAGACTGCCTAAGTACAGATCCTAGCCAGTAAAGTTCTCTACGTCGACCCCCCGGGCGCTGCCTAAGGGAAGGGATGCCTTCGTGAAAGGAAATTCCTTCTATTGGAAATGGCTCGTATATATATATATATATATAACACAGGGAGAAAACTACGAAAACGTCCATACAGCCAGCCCGTTCGCGGGATTCGAACCTCGGACGAAACTACCAGTGTTCAGCGACTTTGCCACTCGGCCGCTAGTGGGCCAAATACTTTTTCCAAGATTTGTTCAATAATTCTCATAAGCTCTGCTTGTGAATCGCAAAGTATTTACTATAGCAGTTGCGTAACTATTACTTAAACTGACATTGTAGACAGTTAATATATCTTCTTCATCAATAAACAGATTCCCAAACATCTAGCATAAGTTGTCGTGGGAAATTGATCAATTATAACATTTTATGATCTGTCCAAAAATTAAACAAATTCTTTATTTTCCTAAAGGAAAACTGAATAGTTCTGGGTTTAAACGTACGTATAACCGGTGAAATGAGAATTTTCCATACAAACTCTTAACAACCGATGTTAAAATAAAAACGCAAGTGGGTATTTAACCCTGCGTGAAACTCATCCAAAAACGTAAATGCCATCCTTTTAAAAAGGAAAATCTTTTACTGCGAATTGCTAATTACTACAGCACAAAATTCCACGTAAATAAATAAATAAATCAGTATTTATCCGTCTACTTCCTAATACAACTTAGTGTCACATTACTTCAAGAAAATGATCTACTAAGCGATTTACTTTTCACCTTTGGGAAAACGAGCTATGGCTTAAAGCAAGAACATGCCATGCGGGTCGGCGTTGTTTGCTGACCTGAAACGGAGGTCGATTCTAATGGTGGGATTTCGTTTTCTAAATTCGAATCATAAATCAACAAATACATTTGAACATTCGAAAAGGAAATAGTTTCTTTTGTAAACTGCTCGAGAAAAAATTTTTTTTTTTTTTTTTTGCGTAGCATTTAAGTACTTGCCATGATCTTTCCACTGAAAGAATCATGCATTGTAATACTTTTAAAAAATATAAAATACCCACTCTGCCTTACTACCAGAAAATAAATGAACTGGAAATATTAAACAAGACTTCTACATTTATAAACAAAAGGATATTTGCAAGAGTTAATCATTTTTATGAAATATTACAGAAACGTATTTACTCACATATTTTTTCTTCTAGCGTATTTTTCGCCCTAGCCATTTAGCACAACCATCTGAAATATTTTTAAAGTTTCCACGTAATTTTCCCCTTCTTAAAGGAGTTCATAAAACGAGCTCCCCTCAGTTTGAAAATGGATTTGTCCTTATAATGCTCATTTTCGAGGGTAGAGAAAACGAGGGTATTTAACACTCTTGACGCTTCTGAGGAACACTGCATGTGGGAAGACAGACAGACTCAGCAGTTAAGAACACGCTGGCAACCGTAATAATGGCAGACGCTGTAATAAGCTGTAGCAGACGACACAAACAACGCTTCCAGCAGTATTAAATTATTTGAGGCCTAGGAAGCAGCAGTGAACAATAATAACAGCAGACTAAAGAACATTGAAATAGAAATGAAGATATCTTATTAGGTACTGCAATGTTATGCTATGTATTTTTATAGGAATGTGAGTTCCTTTTAAACAACAATGTGATAATAACCAGTTGGTCATTCATAAATATGCTTCATTGGTTATGTTCTTGTTGTAACCTGGTCTTTCTAAATTAAATTATTCGTAAAATTTTCCACCTCTTGATTTTTGTAGGATAGAATTAGTACAACAAAGAGGATAAATACGTGAGTAAATACGGTAAATCTGCGATTTTTTTAACTCACATTAAGAACGACGTTTTCATCACAGTTGCATACATATTCCCATTACACCAGCGAAACGTCTACAGTTTTCCCCATATGTAATGCGAATATGGATAAGTTTCCCTTAAAACCTCCTCCATGAAAGCATCCCTTCCCGCGGATCATTCTTAAATGCTTTTTCATAATCAATTAACCAGTCAGATCTAAAGATCTAATATAAAGTCAGATCTAATATCTTTTGTAAAACATATATTTTCCAAAGTTAGCTTTTAGCTTCGGTAGCCCATTTGGTAAGAATAGCTGAGGTTACTTGAAAATGAAGCCGCCCAACCGGTATAGTGGTTAGCGTAGCTGACTGCCGTGTCGAAGACCTGGGTTCGAATCTCGGAGAAGGCATGGATGTTTGTAAATGTGTAGTGTCGGTGCGGCATGGCGGCATTTTAAATATGCGACGAGCCGAAAGTCCTTGACCCGTCCCCCCGGGGGTGCTCTCCATCAAAACTGGGGGCGGAACTGAGCCAAATGGCACTATCACCTGTTAGGTGCTCAAGTCCCCCCCGGGGGTTGACTCAGGAGAATTCCTGGGAAGTACTGGCTATGATCTGTACTTAGACAGTCTCAACCACGGGGGTATATAAGTTGACTTCACAGGACTAGAGCCCGAGTTTATTCCCAGGTTGGTGCAGGCTTGGCAGGGACCGTACTGGTACTGTCGTGTCTGTTCCTTTGTCTGTGGTGGAGCTAGATCGGAGATCACCGACTTTGTCGTCGGGGATTTGGACCTCATAGTTTCGATACGGGGACTGCTTGTCCCATTGCCTTTCATAGGGCCGGGCCGGGACTGTGGGGCCTGCGTCGCCGATGAGGGGGGTCTTAGAAGCTTGGACAAGCTCACCCCGAAAGGCAGACCCAGGACGGGGGTCCAACTCTTGCGTTACGTTATGTTAGGTGCTGAAGGCTGTTGCCAACGACAGGCGTAACTTTGCGCTCCTTGCCACGAGGAATTTCGTGGGCTTGAGCTGACTGCTACAGACAAGTGAGCATAAGTAACGACAACAACAACTTGAAAATGGCAAAGCACACGAGTTCTACCTGCACAAAGGTAGAAATGCCTTCGTAGAGGACTTTCTGAGGGAAACTACGAATCATCACTTTGCTGCTGGCATGAACTACTTTGAGTTTTTGCCCGTAAATCAAAATGCGCCCTAAGGCCTTTCACGGTAGTTATGGTTAGCATTGGAGTAGCAATAGATAAGGATTTCGGTATCTGTAATTGTTTCGAGTAGCGAACGTTCGTAAACAGCTTTTCATGAAGCCAGAGTGTTTTACATAGCCTGTGCCAAAAACACAAAGTTCCAAAATTATCTTGTAACAATCATATCAAGGGAAACTATCTCGCATTGACGATATGAATAAGGAAAATTATGGTAACCAAACACACACCCAGCCCGTTCGCCTGGGACCGAAACTGGGTGGAACTCCCTATCAAGTGGTCTTAACCACTCGGCCACTGATGGGGCGCTCATTGGGTAAGAATATTGTGAATGTGCAAAACTGGCGGGCCCAATTCAAATTTTAAATAAATTTCCGATCAAAGCGCAAAGATGATTATTATTATTATTATCAGGGTACTGTCTTGAAGAACCTTTAAAAAAAAACCCACTAAGGCTTTAAGCCAGAATATTATGTGAAAGAATATAGCAAAACTGAAAGTAATCGGCTAAATCCAGTTCAGAATTGATTTCGTTTCGTTTATTTGATTGTGAAAAAGCACTAGAAGATTATATGTCTAACAGGAAGGATGCCTTCGTGCAGGACGCTTAAAGAGAAACTGGCTCGTATACGCGTTACATATCCGGAAAACCAAGAAAACTGCCATACAGTCAGCCCTTTCGCCTGGAACCAAACCCAATCGCTACCAGCGTTCAGCGACTTGACCGCTCGGCCGCTGGTGGGTCCGCCCGCTTTTATTACAATATTTGACATGTAAACAAAGGAACACTACAACTATCTATTTTTGCTCATTGCACAGAGGCTGTTCGCACATTTTTTAGACGATGTACATTGTATTCACAAAACTAAATTACATAAATTAAAATTCCTGTATTTTAAATGTTCTATTTGACATCCCTTATTCTGAACTATCTTTCGACACTGCAATTTCCAGGATAATAATGCCTTTTGAAGTGTCAGAAGAAGTATTCTATCCCATTCCTCCCGAACAGCTTTCCAGAGTCCTGTTAGGGTTTGGGGACAACGTTTGGATAATGCAGTTTTTAAAAGTCCGAAAGCACAAAAATCCATAGGTGACACATCGGGAGATTTAGTAGGGATATCGGTGAAGGGTATGGCCTTGATACCAGTTTTTTGTTCCATTTCTTTTAGGAAATTTACGGTGGATTTTGATGTGTGACCGCTAGCTTTGTCCCGATGGAGTTTCACAGATGGATGACACTGTGGGTAAAGCGATGGTATTTCATTCAGAAAAATTCGCGGTACAATATGTTCCGGATAGTATTTGGAGTTAATCTTGACATTTTTTTGCACTCTCTTTATTTTTAACTTGCCATTATAAGAAAAACCAGCAACGATCACGAATCCCTTAGAAAAACTTTCTTTCGATTCTTTGAACCATGTACTTAAATTTTTTTCTCCCCTTTTATGATAATAAATGGCTCTTTTTTTTGTTACAGTCATTTAAATACACCCATGCTTCATCTATGGTGACAATTGTTTTCCATTTTTCTTTGGATAAGTGTTTCTCATACAAAATTTTGCAGCGTGTCCTGCGTCGAGCGATATGCTTTGGAAGAAGGCGATGCACATTGCGTTTTTTGGCTTTCTTAAGATTTAAATAAACGTTTATCATTTTGTTTACAGTGGACACCGAGCATTTTAATGATTTTGCAACTGTCCTTTGACTAAGGGGATTTTCTTTTAACATTAAACAACGTACCTTTGCAATAGTCGAAGATGTCCGTTTTTTCCTTGGATACTTGTTTGGAATTTTTGTCCCACTGGAGGCTCCAATTTGACGTTTTTTTCCTTTCTTGTCGAAGATATTACCCATCGACGCTTTAGATATCACAAAACCATGACTCTCACAACGTTTTTGGATAACGGAGTATGCATATTTCTCTTCGGAAAGAGCGTCAATGTAGCCTTCGAACCACTGCTTTGTTAAATTCGCCATTTTGAATAAAAACAAAACTTTCAAGCCACAGACGATAATTTTGACTTTTAAAAACGTAGTACGATTGCAATTACTTCTTTTGCAGCAAACGATTTTTTATTACCGCTTACCAAAATCGTCTAAAAAATGTGTGAACAGCCTCTGTATACACTTACGCGACAAATGAATTACAGTTTGTAACTGATTTTATTCACTGAAGCATTCACGTTTCTTAACAGTAAAGTACACGAATAGTCAAGCCGTATTATTTAGAGATCATAATACTATAAAACTTTTAAAGTGTAACATCTTCATAAAACTTCGCATAAGTTATCGTGATTCGTGTCAATGCTATGTCATCACTATGACCCAGACGACTTGCAGAAGTCATTATGACTTTAATTATGACTTTACTTTTCTCTTGTTGTGTAAAACAGAGACTAAGGCATGTTATCTGCGGGATAGTCAAATTATTTAAAGAAACAAAATCCTCTCAAGAATTCTGTTATACAATCGAAAAAAAAAAATGCGTTACCCAATAACATAATTCCCCCACACACATAGATACGCTGAAATCTATGTTTCATCAAGCTCACCAGATAAAATTTTGGTCATTCTTGCTCGAAACAAACTGAAGTACCACATAATCCTTCCTCGAAACCTAACGCCGTTAGGCCGTTAGGATCCGAATTTGATCTGCTATCAAATTAAGTTATATAAAAAGTATAAAAGCAAATGTATCCATGAAATAAGATAAAGGTTATAAACTCACATGTATTCAAAATCAATACCAAACATTCTTGCAGCAACACACCTTGCAATTTGATGGAACTTGTTGACGCGCGTGGCCGGAGTTTGACATTTGGCGAAATAATCTTCCAGATAGTCAATGAATTTCAAACTGAAACTTTCGGGAGGAAGTGAAGAATCATCCACTGCTTGGCGCGTTTTAAAGAATTGCACAAACTTAGTAGCCATGTACACACAGACCTATTTTCACTTGAAAAAAATCAGAAAATTGCACAAACTCGGCAATCCCTTTGTCCATGCACACTTAAAACGTCAAAGAAAATTGACAAAAATCCAGTTCTTCTTGTAAAAAGCGGCAAACAAAACGCGCCAAATAAGCGGATGATTCTGCATTTCACCCGACTTTCGATGGACAACGATGGACGACTTTCGACGACTTTCTAACGACTTTCGATGGATTTTCAAAGAGTTATCATAAATATGTTCATCATGCCAAGCAGATAAATTAGTAATGAGACAATTCCAGGATATCCAGAAGCTTAAATCTTTTGATACAAGCGTGGTACTGTTCTGTTACCGGGACCGGATTCAAATATCGCCAAAAGCAGACGATCCGACGAAAAATTCGAAGCACAAAAATAATCGCCAAAATATTTAAATTAAAATAAATAAAATACAATACGGTTAAATTGAAGAAAAATCCAAGGGAAAAAAATAACAACAGATGTTCGAAAAATTAAAAATTTTTAATGTCAATTAAACAACATGCCAAAGAAATAAAAAAAAAAATCATTTTATGGTTTTTCGTGCACTTTTTTTTAGATCGAATAATTCCCTGTTCCTGAAAAAATTGTATGGAAGATATTTCATCATTAGGCAAGTCCAGATTTTCAAATCCCTGGTACATACAATAAAATTAAAAACATGCCGCCCAGCCGGTTATAGTGGTTAGCGTCACTGACAGCCGTGCCGAAGGGCTTGGGTTCGAATCCCCGAAACGGCATGGATGTTTGTAAATGTCCGTGCGGCATGGCGGCACTTCAAATATGCAGCGAGCCGAAAGCCCTCTCATGTGGCTTGTTGGAAGGGGAGATTGGTGGAAGACCCTCGGACCCGTCCCCCCCGGGATGCTCTTCATCAAAATTGGGGGCGGAATTGAGCCAAATCGCACTGCCACCCGTTTTGTGCTCAAGGCTGTTGCCAACGACAAGCGTAATCTTGGACTCCTTGACACGAGAAATTTCGTGGGCTTGAGCTGACTTCGTCAGACAAGTGAGCATGAGTAATAACAACAACAAATTAAAAACATAAGTGACCGTTGCATCTCTGGAATTTGCATTCTCGTTGCCAATTCTGAAAAGGCATTCTTTTACTTTTTCTTTAAAAAATTAACATTGTAACGACTTTAGAAGTAACATTAGCGACTTCATATGAACCAATCTCTTGGCGAGTTTAGCAAACCATTTGGCGACAAACATTTGGCGAAATACTAGCCGGTCCCGGTAACAGAACAGTACCACAAGGGTTGTCACCTGAACTCGAAGTACCAAATTCTGATCACCTAAAACAACCCTTAAACAATGTAGAACCTCCTCTGGCTTTCATAAGCATCTTGAACACCGTCTTGTGAAAGATTTTCTGTATCCTCTGATGCATAGAAAGAGAAATCCGCAGTGAGAAATCTTGAAATATTTACTGCACAACCTTAAGCACAAGAATTTCAGAACGCCGGACAGATACAGATGTTTATGAGCGATTACAAAAGCCAAAAGACATGCAACAAAATATTGAAAGTTTCTTTGTATGTGAGACATCACAAAGCTTTTATTGGCGTATTCTTAATTTTTTGAGGCAAAGATCTGCATATGTTTAATTCAAACGCTTCTGAATGCTTTTCATTTTAGAATTTTTCGGTTAATTGTTCTTTATTTTTACTTTAAATTAAACCATTTGTTATGTGCAAAAATAAAAATGTGTTTGCTCTTTCTGGTAATGTGTTGTTTATATTGAAAATTATATTTATCAAGTAAAAGAAAGGTGCACTCTCAATTGTTTTAGCCACTGTATAAAAATCAGAAAGAGAAGACACCAGCTAATACTAACAAAATAAAACGGCTTATTCCACTCTTTTCATAGAAACAATCAAGCACGCAAGCGAGGTAACCGAAAGAGCGATAATTAGCCAAAATGGATGCATAATTTCAGCCTTCTGTTTCGGAATACAAAAAAGAAAAATTCCAGCAACCCGCCCAGTTTATCACCAATTTGCTGTTAATGATCTATTATTCTTAATGTAGTGCCATCGTGTTCTCATAATTTTATCTCAACCCACGTTTAATATCCAATTTACACGCACCGTAATAATTTCTTTCATCTGCTCCCCTCCCTCATAATGCTTCATGATTCAGAGTTCGGTTCTGCAGAAGTAAAGTTCAAACAAATAATTTTTATGTGGCATACATCTTACCGAAAGAGGTTAAACATTTGAAACCTAGATGTTGAAGTATTCATTATTACTTCTCTTAAATACAAGGATGATTTGAAATTAACGTACTAGTAAACGGAGATAAGTGGGATAATACAGGGTGTTTATAAAGTCCCAGACCCATTTTGATGTTTAATAACTCATAAAATAATAAAGATAGATTAAAATTAATAAAATAAATGGTTAGATAGACTCAAAAAGTTTCATGACCCTTGTCCATGAACTTCCACGTGTGACCCCTTCGTCGCACGGAGAATATCGAGTCGATATTCAATTTCACGCCAGGTACCGGCAAGCACGTCGGCATCCACAGAGGCTATTGCGGTTGTAATTCTGGCTTTTGGGTCATCCTTGTTCGACACTCTCCTCCTGTAAACGTTGGCCTTAACAAATCCCCAAAGGAAAAAGTCCAGCGGCGTTATATCAGGTGATCTGGGTGTCCAAGGAATTGGACCTCCTCACCCAATCCATCTTCCTGTAAAATGGTCATTCCAAGAACTACGAATGATGGTACCCCGATGAGGTGGTGCACCATCTTGTTGCAAAAAGACATGTGGCTGAAGCTCTTCTAGTTGTGGAAATACGAAGTTTTCTAACGTGTCTAAGTATACGACTGATGAGACCGTCTTTTCTGTAAAAAAGAAAGGCCCAGTGACTCGGTCGTGCATTAGTCCACACCAAACATTAACCTTTGGGGAATCCCTTTGTGCCTCACGGTATTCATGGGGGTTTTCAGATCCCCATATGCGCACATTATGGCGACTAACAAAAGAGAAAATGCAATTAATAAGCAAACGATATTTAGAAAAGTACAGATATTTAGACTGCAAAATGAAATTATCTGAAATGAACCACACGCGCAGACGATATTTACAAACGTAAAGATATTCAAACCTGAAAAGGAAAATGTATAAGTTATTCCATCAGTAAATGCCATAAGTTTGTTTATATCTTCAGTATTTTATGAGTTGTTAAACACCAAAATGGGTCCGGGACTTTATAAACACCCTGTATTTTTATCCTGGGCAATTTTCCCTGAAAGGATGCTTTGTGCTCATATACAGAGGCTGTTCGCAAATTTTGTTAGACGATTTCCATTGTAATTACAGAAATATTTCACCTAAAATTTTTTAAGTTTTAAATGTTCTATTCGATAACTCTTATTCTTCACTATCTTTGCACACCGTAATTTCTAAGACGATAAAGCCTTTTGTAGTTAGTATCCTAAGAGGAATTTTACCCCATTGCTCTCGAACAGCTTTCGAAAGTCCAAGGACGTTTGGACAACCCTATTCGGCAAATACCTTGATGATAGACCAGGAGATTTAGTAGGAATATGAGTGAAGTGTTATAGCCTTGATACCCGTTTCTTGCTCCATTTTTTTCCGAGAAAATAACAGTACATTTTGAGGTGTCGCGGCTCGCTTTGTCTTGCAGTTAAACTGATTGATCACACTGTGTTTAAACAGAAAATATTTCATATTTGGAAATTATGTATAGAATATGTTTTTGATAATGTGCGGAGTTGATCTTAACATTTTTATCCACTCTTATTTTGAATTTGCCGTTATATAAAAAACCAGCTATTTTTATTCTTATATGTTAGTAAATTGTGCAATGTTTGCTTTAAAAATGATTGAATTATGTTGTTCTTAGCTTCCGGTTAAGGTTTTCATGCCTTTTATTAATCTGCATGCAATAGTTGTAGAATTATCAACAATTTAAAAATTGTAGAAGTTCGCCTAAGCCGAACTTCTACAATTACCATAACAGCCATATTTGCTTACATTTGAAACTTAGCAGAATAGTGAATTACGTCAGTTCCTGCACCTTCAGTGACTTTTTGACAAGTAGGACCAGAAGTAAACTTTCAGTTTTGTGCACGGAAAAATCTGCCCTCTTGCCCGCTGGCCGATTGCTTGTTTTTTGCGTAGAAACTCTAATTTTAATTGGGAAAGTTGTTTTTTAATTATTTTAACTGTATTTTGTATTTTATGTTCTTTCCATATTTTTCAATTTTTAACAGAAATATTTTGAGGTTTTTACGTATTTTTGTATGAAGTTTCACGTTTTTTTTTTTATATTACGAAGTGAGAACTGAATCAATTAATGGAGAAATATAGCTATAATGAAATTCGAGGAAATAAGTTTAAATGAAATGCAGCAAAAAAAATGTGTATAATTTAATACTGTGTACAGGGAAGTCATGTGGTGTCTATATCACATTTTTAATTTTCAAGGCACTATACTCTTATATTTTCAGTTTGATCTTGATTAAGAGGCAAATATCGCCCTAAAATTGTAAGGTTTTAGTTAAACTAACAAAGTTTTATTTTAATTTTTTCTTTCCTATTTTTTCTTATTTCAACTTCCCGTTAGAATAAGCGCGCGTTTCAGCTTTATGATAATTTGAAGTGGAGCCAAGTTTCTATTTAAACGGTAGGTAGGAACCTCTCAGTGTGAGAGAGCTTTTAGTCTCAGACCCCTGCTGCTCTGTTCGACGTTCGTCTGACCAGCTAGTATTTAAATTCTAAGCCTTAGCGCTGTTACTCTATTACTTATTGAAGTAAATCTAAGTGCGTTAGTATTAGTTAAATATTGATAGCATAGAGGCCAACCTCGCGTTCATAGCTCTGTGAGCAACGACGACTAAATTTCTATTTTAGTTTAAATTATTTGATTGTTCAGTTTAGACCCAAATGCGGTCATTATTTTCTGTATCCCTCCCGAGTTGGGAAGTGGCTGTATATAATTGTGGTTTAATAATAGAGGATTTTAAATCCTTCTGAAGTGCAGTTCTTCTACCACTTAACCACAGTTTTCTACCACAGAACATAGCTGCATTCACCTCCCTGTTCATGATCAGGACTTAAAGTATTTCACGAAATTGTTCGCCAAGAATATGCACCGAACACTCAGACCTGACAAAATCACTCAGTCACATCCAATAAGTTATAAAAATGTTGTGTGCTATTTTCTTGACAGAATATTCACATTATTACAGCTCGTTCTCGTCCTTATACAAGCCATACTGGTATACATTATCATGGCATAATAAGCCAAGATGCTAAAAAAAATCGTACCCTCGGTTAAGCAAGGCGTCAACCTTATTCTCAAGATGAGAAATCCATCTCATTTTCCGTTCCTCCGGTTACCAATCATCACCTCTCGAGCAGCACAATATCAGTCAAATCAACTTCTAGAACCTAATGCTGGATATTCGAACGCAGAAGCTTTGCTTTGATCAAGTAGAAAAGCGTTAGCTGCAAATCGAATTGCATGTTTTCTTCTCTATCTCGCTTCTGACCCCCTCCCGGTGCCCACCCACATTCATTCAATCGATAGGTTGTTTATTTAAGGAAGAGGATTTTATTCGTATTTCGAGCCATCTTCGTTTGGCGCTGTTAATGCCTTTCAAGGATTCCGGTCTTCCAAAAATGCAATCATTTTACATTCGCTTTACATCTGTCACTCTCGCACTACTACTACTACTACTACTTCCATTATGTTTCTTCTCGTTTGGCGGAAAGAAATCGTATAAATCTGGTATAAGATTGAATACAATGCTTGAAACTTTTGCAAGCAAACATTTTATCAATATATGTGTACATATATATATGTAGCAAGATATAACAAAATACGATGGCTGCTTTAAGAACAATTGGCGAACTCAAAATTAACTATTCTAAATTTTATGTTCTCCCCCTAAATTCATCTGTTCTTCCAAATTCGAGATCTTTCCATGTTACATAACGCTGCTTGAAAAAGGTAACTAAAACCAAAATTAACCAATCCCAGCTTCGAGTGCTTTCTGCATCTATTAGATATAAATACCGTTCACAAGTAATTACGTCATTCCTTTCCTAGCTTCCGCAACTGCCGAAAATCTCCCAGCTGATCTGTTTGATGTCGCCCCCTTTTACCTGTGTATATGAGAAATGATTGTAATTGTTTATGATCAAAAAGTATATCGTCTACTAAGAATGATTCTAATGTGCCTAGAAATAAAGATGGTAATTAGCTGCACTTGGTTTGTGTCAGCATCTTCTTCTTGCCTTTCTACTCGACTGTCGAAAGGTGTTAAAGTATCGGATTCCTCCTACGCACCTAAAATACTGCATAGATATGTATATATATATATAAATAACTAAATTATTTTTTAATTTATATACCATTTATAAGCAATTCGTTTACTAACTTATATATCGTTTCTTTTACCTCATTGTGATGAAAATACACAGTGATTCACAGATTAAATTTAACAGTTAAATTTTTTAGGCTTCTCTTTTTGCTTCATTTCCAGCTCCACACATTCTTGTAGTTATTTCAAATGGCAGGACACTTGCAACTAAATGCACTCTTCGAGAATGGCCAAACCCATCGGTCGTTTGGCCGTCTCGTTACCCATAATGTTGCCAAGGATGAGCTGTTATCGGCAACGGAATTACAGACGTGAGAATTTTTAAGAAGAATACTCTAAAGACAGACCTAAGTGTTTTTTACCGTCCTTCCCCTACCAGCAACCTTTCGACAGCATTTTCAGCTCGACAATAATTTAAGCGTTCCCATGCCATAGACACTCTATACACTTACTAATAACGAAGTCTTCGTACTGTTCTGTTAGCGGCATCGGGTTCAGAAATGTACAGTGGCTCAAACAATTGAGGATACACCTTACTTTCACTTGATAAATCCAACTTTCAATAGAAATTACACATTAACTAGAAGAGAAAACGTGTTTTTATTTTCACACGTTAACAAAAGGGTTAATTTACAGTAAAAATAACGAAAATCAACAAAAAATATCTAAAATTAAAAATTTCATTAGTATTTGAAATAAACATACGCAGATCTTTACCTCAAAATCTTAAGGATACAACAATGAAAAGACAGTGTCAATATTTGGTTGCATGTTCTTTGGCTTTTATAATGTCCTCCAAACGTCTTGGTACGGAGTCGATCAATTTTTGGTGGTATCTGGAGATATTTTATCCTATTCTTCTTGTAACACTTGCTTTAAATGGGCTTCGTTCCTAATTGGTGTTTTTTGATCGCTGTTTCGAGTGTGGCCCACAAATTTTCTATGACATTGATGTCAGGGGACTGTGGTGTTCTTTTCAATCGCTGTTTACGATGAAAAAGACACCACATTTTGACATTATGTGCCGTGTGTTTCGGGTCGTTGTCGTGCTGGAATATAAAATTTCCATCTAAACCCAATTTTTTTGCCCTTTCTTTAAGATTGTTGTGGAGTATATATATATATATATAAAGTTTATGATCCATTATTCCATCTATAAAAACTAAATTTCCTACCCCATTTGAAGCCATACAACCCCAAACCATGACGGAGCCACTACCATGTTTAACTGTAGGACGTAAATTTTTTGGATTCAAAGCAGTGTTCGATTTTCTCCAAACGGTGCGACGACCATCACTTCCAAAAATGTTGAAATTCAACTGACGAAATTCAACTTGCGTTTTTTATATCTCGGAAGAAAGCGACTTAGGATATGTATCAGATTTATATTATAGCATTGTTTTAACATAGGTATTTTGACACAAAATCGAACCTTTCCTGAAATAACATGTCGGTTTTTTTTCCATATTTCGATTCTACGACTCAAATTATGCCAAACTGCCAAGTTTTGTAAAATCAAAAAAGTATTTTTTTTTAATTTGCTCTCAAAATTTTAGCTCCCCAATGTTAATTGAATTTGATATGTATTTACTAATATCTCTTTTTTTTTATTAAACTTATTTGATTCCTTCTTTTCGAAATTTAGGCTTAATCCAAATATAATTCGCACATTTTTATGAGTTACTTTAAAATTCGCATTTTTAAATATTTTTTAATAACTTTTTCGAAAACTTTTTATATTATAACCTATAAAATTTTTAACATGATCTTAAAGTAGATGTATTTCTAGACACACCTGCAAAAAATTAGACTTTCTTATTCAAAATTTTTTAAGATATACGTGAATTTACACATTGGCACGTTTTGAAATTTGGCATCTTTTTTGAGCGATAATAACGCCAAATGTGGTTCACAAACTTTGTTAAAATCATTTGAACGTATGACTAATTACTTTTTTCCCGCTCGTCTACAATGAGAAAAAGGATAGGAAAACAGGTTGCCAAAAATTAAGAAGTTCGCCAAATAAATTATTCTTGGCGCAAACTGAAAAAAAATGAGCCAAGGTAAATTTTTAAATTTCTGCTTAAATTTCTCATCAAAAATTACAAAATTTAATATTTAGGCATAATTTGAGTCATAGAATAAAAATATGGAAAACAATTGATACCTTATTTCAGAAAAAGTCCGATTTTGTGCCAAAATACCTATGTACAAAAATTTAATACATATCCTAAGTCGCACCTTCGAGATATGAAAACTGCAATTTGAATTTCGTCAATCGGCCCAGTAGAACGGCAGATACAGAACAGTCCCTTTTTTTTTCGCAGTGTACATATGTATGTGTACATACACATATATGCGCATACATACACATGTGCATCTATACATACACTTCTGAATCCGGTCCTGATAACAGAACAGTACCCAAGTCTCCTCCGGCATTTGAACCTTGTCCAAAACTATGACCTGGTTTCCCTACCACTATGCAAACGAGGCGACATGCGCTTCAACAGTTCTTAACAAAATAAATACTAAAGAAAACGCAGGATATGTCAAGCTGTAACAATCAGCTATTGAAAGGTAGAAATTAGCGTCAAACTACAGCAGAAATATTCTGGTTGCGACTTTTAATGTAAACTAGTAGTTGACATTATTTATGTCTTGTACACTTCAACATGAACTTCACTGTTGCCTCGGAGAATATCCAAATAATATTCTGTCTCCATTCAAGTGTTCAGTAGTACTATCATGTTCCGTTGTTGGGCAAAGCAAAAAGCTACCTTATCAATCTTCATGATTACGCCCAAGTTTACAAGATGTGTCTTAAATCAGTCTTCATGATTATGCCCAAGTTTCGAAGCTGAATCTTCAATCAGTCTTCATGATTATGCCCAAGTTTATAAGCTGGATCTTCAATCAGTCTTCATGATTATGCCCAAGTTTATAAGCTGGATCTTCAATCAGTCTTCATGATTATGCCCAAGTTTACAAGTTGGATCTTTAATCAATCTTCATGATTATGCTCAAGTTTAGAAGCTGGATCTTTAATCAGTCTTCATGATTATGCCCAAGTTTACAAGTTGGATCTTTAATCAATCTTCATGATTATGCTCAAGTTTACAAGCTGAATCTTTACTCAGTCTTCATGATTATGCTCAAGTTTACAAGCTGGATCTTTAATCAGTCTTCATGATTATGCCCAAGTTTACAAGCTGGATCTTTAATTAGTCTTCATGATTATGCCCAAGTTTAGAAGCTGAATCTTCAATCAGTCTTCATGATTATGCCCAAGTTTGCAAGTTGGATCTTTAATCAATCTTCATGATTATGCTCAAGTTTACAAGCTGGATCTTTAATCAGTCTTCATGATTATGCCCAAGTTTACAAGCTGGATCTTTAATCAGTCTTCATGATTAAGCCCAAGTTTAGAAGCTGAATCTTCAATCAGTCTTCATGATTATGCCCAAGTTTAAAAGCTGGATTTTCATGATTATGCCCAAGTTTATAAGCTCGATCTTTAAACCGTCTTCATGATTATGAACAAGTTTATAAGCTGGATCTTTAATGTCTTCATGACTATGCCCAAGTCTGTAAGCTGGACCTTTAATAAATCCCAAATGGAAAATGTCAGATAAAATAAAGTCTCTTAAGTAAGGACCCATGAAAATCATTTACCCAGGCATTTGACAGTGCAACGATCATACAAGAATATGAGGGTATCATTCGAAATTCCAGATGAGCTCCACTGTTGCCTCGGAAAATATCCGAATACTTTTCTCTGCTTACATGTTGAGCTGCACTGTGATGCTACGTCGTTGAGCAAAACGTACCAGTACATAAGTCTTTAAGATTACGCGCTAGTGAATAATACATTGCAGGTCTTTAACAAATGCCAACTATATAAGTCAGAAAGAATTAAGTCTGATAAATTGAAGGCTCAAGCGGATTCTTTTCTCAGTCATCCAAGGCGATCGAAGAACATAAAGATACTATTATACTATATTATAAAGATACTATTAGCAGAAATAAGGGAGATCCTGCTTTTTGTTAGAAAATTCTTGCTTAAGTTAATATTATATCTTTAACGATGTAATAATTCTACTTATCTCAATCTATTAGAATTTCAACTTCTGTTCTAAGGCTTTACCTTATTTACCATTTATTTCAGATACAAATCATCCTTTGTAATCAGGTATTTAGGTAATAAATGAATGGCATTATTGTTCTTTATTACCTCTTCTGAAAATGGCCCACCAGCGTCCCAGCAGTAAAGATGCTGTACACTGGTAGTTCGGTTCGGAGCTCTAATCTCGGCTAACGAGCTGGCTGCATGAGCGTTTACGTGTTATTTCCCGTGTGTATACGAACCAGTTTCCCTTAAAAGGCCCTCTACGAAGGCATGCCGCCTCTTAGGCAGATAGCCCTCGAACCACGCTTCTGAAAAGAGTCTCTGCCTGAAAAGATTAAAAAGCGTAACAAGACTATTACTGGTTTAAACTAACACAAGTAGAATGAATGCAATTAAAATTTTCTACTTACAGTATAACAAAACACATAAGGGAATTCTTTCAAAGTAACGGTTAAATTTTTGTTTACATGATGATCTTGCCTACCATAAACGGACTACTTTTTTCACCAATCAAGATCAAGATCAAGATAGTAGTTTCGGTTCAAGGTGTCAACTACTAACGAGTTTTAACCTATATATCAAGTAAGGCCGGAGGCCGCTCACTTTTGTTTAGATAAATCAGAGGTGCTTAGCACCGCGCCCTTAGGCGAAAGAATGGTCTATTTGGCAAAGTCATACAGGAAGGCTGTCATGGAATTACAAATTGATATACTTTTGTAGATGTAGAAACATTCGAAAAATTTTTGAGCAGGTGCTGGGTGCGTGCTATTTGCAGTGACTGAAATGAACATGAGATACGGAGAGTAAGTCAAAATCAAATCACGTCACCTGAGGTCGCGTTCTGGTTCGTTGATACATACTGTTGTATTAACTCAAACTTTTATTAATTTAAGAGTAAATAACTCTTGTAGGTCTATAGTATTGCAGTCTACTACATAATAATGATCTAACAACTATGGAGAGGTGAGTTTTATGCTACGCAATTCTTGTTTAATTAGATAGAATTAGATTATTCCTTTTTTGGGCGTGGTGGTCACATGGACCAATCACGTTGCAGGATAATCTGTTAAGCGATTACAAGACGAAAAATAATAGTCCATAAGGCTATTTCAAATGACTGTTCACAAAGTCCGTAATTTGGCTTTGCCAGGTAATAAAAACACACTTAAAACACAACACAAAAATAGTGAATCATATCACGAATTCTTGAGTATATGAAACGCAATTAAATACTGGGTACTATTTACAATATGTACACTTTCACCACTTTGAGTTGTGATGAATAGAACGTGGTCGCTTAACCAGATTTTCTTCTGTTGGATCATAGTTTGCGAGATTTTTAATAGCATTATATGGTGAATTCTGAACTTGGCTAAAGATTTTTTTTTCATCAATGTATTGGTTCATTCAGAAATTACTTGTATTTTTATTTTTATTCTCATACTCATGGCTTAATTGCATAAAAACAAATTAATAATTCGAAGTGGCAATTCAAAAAACAAATTAATAATTTGAAGCTAAATAACAGGAGTTTTAAACAGTATTCTCCGCGTTCGGAGAAAATTTCTGCTTCAGTCTGACTTCTAACTCATTTAAAGCCTCCTGGATCACACTGTCCATAAATATTCCTCTTCCTGGAAGGAACAGCATTTCGAAATGACGGTTGTTTTCCCTCACAGTAAAAGTTTTTCGGCGTATTTTGATCTGCTAGGTGAAAGTGAAATTCAGTTATATATTCAGTCGTTAGTATCAGTGTCCGTCTTTGTGGTGATCCACGCTTAGCTTCGTGCAGTAACCTAGTGCTTCACATTAGAAAGTAAAGAGCATACTGCCATCTGTTGGACAAACTATTTGCTACAGTCTTAATAATTGCTAAAAGGAATATTGCATTAATAACAGGATTATATTGCGATTCATTTATACAAAGTACCAGGGTTTATTTCACTTGGGTTTCCATTACGCTCCGGTTAGTAGAAATACGATTTCGCTCAAAATTGAGAAGTATCAGGCTGCGGCTGAATTTAAACTTTGTTCAGAGAGAAAGCAAATGTAACATCAAAAAACATAATAAAACTATTAAACCTTCTGCATAAGATGGGTTCATTCAGTTGAAATCTGATTGATCTTTTTCTCAAAAGAAAGCCAGCTGTCATTATTAAACTAGACACCAACTACGTTACAGTTCTCTGATTTGTCAATTCGGATGGACGTGACAACACGCATTCGGCCCTGACGACTGGTACCCCTTCGTGTGAAATAGCAACTGCATACGCGTAGATACAATCCCGGCATGCATTTTTAATGGAGTGAGAAATCAGTGTGCGTGACTTAATAAAATTTCCAGCTGTAGTCTAAATTTCATGCAGCTCAAGACGTATTTTTACCGATTGAATCTTTTTAACGCAACCAAGAACTTATTATCACACTTCTGAGCTGAGTTCACTTTATTTTATCGAAACAGCAGAATGGATCAGAATCAGTAACTCGCGGTAGAAATAGTTTTGATTGTTTCTGAAAATGTTGAAAATACTCTTCCGAGGCATAAAGCAAATGAGTCGATGGACGTCGACTAATTCCAGCTTACAATGTCTCATTTTGCAGCGACAACAGAGGTGGCGAAAATTCTCGACATTTCCAAACCTTCCTCCTCATCAGAGGCACTGGCGTGAGGGCTTAATTTCTAAAATCAGAAGTACAGGAGCCCTACAGAAGGCCACGAAGAAAGAAGAAAAAATAAATAAAATAATTAAAATAATTAATTTAATTTAAGTAAAATAATTTTAAAATCAAAGTATTTAAATACTTAAATTAAAGTTGAAATTCAATAAAATGAAAATAAAAATTTAGTAAATTATTAAATTGATGATAAATATCTAAATAATAAAATAAAATATCAGTCCTTGCCTTATTTAAGACTATAACGTGATTCACAGTTTCACTCGAAAACTAATAAATAGGTCATCTAGCCTTTGTCAGCATTTTCAGCCTGGAATACACTGTACAATGCAGTATTAAGTGATGTTAGAAACAGACAAATGACATATAGACAGCAAAGGATAACAGAAAAGACTCTTCTTTTACCAACATACCAATGAAAAAAGGGGCAAAACCGTTAAAACACCGCTAATGAAAATAGACAGAATACTAGAAACATTATGAGAGTATGGACGAAAATGTTAACGGAGAAATGTAAGAGTCGAAAGCAAAGAAAGAAGAGTTGAACGCTGAATGACCGCGATTCCCTGTCGATATAATTCTAGCTGTCAAGCAAGATGTGACGAAGAAAAAAACTTGCCCTGAATCCACCCCTGTAAAAATATAAGAAACGTTAGGCTCTATACAAGTGACAATTTTCTTCTTCCATATTTGTTTGCATCGTTTCCAAAAGCCTGCCTTTCCTTGGGAAATTACTAATGTTGTACGTGCACGACCAAGTTGTAATTTCGAAGGATTCCCCTTCATCAGGAGCAAAAAATTCTGCAAAAGCGAGAAAGCGAATGTCGATCATATTTATACCCACAAGCGACCAGTGAAAGAGCCGATGGTGCCATCTATCAACAGAAATAGTAACTAAAAATGAAGTGTTACGTTAGTAGAATTTTGAAGACATTAGGCAAGACTACATTGGAATTGAAGTCATTAACTAAACAGGATAAAATTTTGTGAATGTGAAAAGCTTCAAGAAAATCCGATTCGCTAACAGAACCAGTTTTCTGAATAATTATAGCAGAACCAAAATCAAAATTGTGATTGAATTTCCAACTATGATTAGCCATTGAAGATTTGTTAATTTCACCTTTTCGGACGTAAGATTCATGTCCTTTTATGCGAAACTTGAATGCTCTTTTCGTTTGGCCAATATAACTTAAGCCACACTGACACGATATGCTATAAATTCCCCAAGAAATACAATCTAAATCAGATATTATCGCCCTGTATTATATTTAAAGTAATTAAATAATGAAGAATCTGCATGTATGTATGTATGTTTCTCTCACTGTGATAAAACAACGGTACCTAGAGCCATCCAATTTTCCACCCGAATATGGGCATCTGGAAGCCCAAATTTGGAATTTGTTTTATTATCGATTTCATATTTGGTAAAACTTTAACGAATTTTTCATTAACAAACTCAAAGATTTCAAAGCCAGCGATACCAACGTTGTACAGAAAAACATTTTTATCTCCAGCGCGTGAGAGCGTGTACCGAAATTTCTAAAGATATGCTCAATTTAAAATTATTTTGCGATATTGCTGTTGAACTGAATTTTATGGTTTAAGTGCGAAGAACATGGTATTTAATAAATAAAGGTAAGACACAAAATGTTAAATAAACGCCTCTTTGGGTGTAATTAAAATCTGAAACATTTCAGATTTCCTTTTTTTATTATTTATTTATTTATTTATTTTACAAATTTCACAACACGGTGTTCTAACGCAAGTCTCTTTCTTTCAAATGCCAAAAATCGTTGTCAAAATAAGATTAAACACGTCAACTTGAGCTGTTTGCGCAGACGATATTTGCGATGGCGGGAAACTTTCGTTAAAACCCGATATTTTAAATTAATCCTTCTTAAAAGCAATAAATCGGTACACGGAGACGATAATAGCATTCGAAGACATTGCCACTTTTTTTTTTCATGAATTAATCAGTTGATCAGTTTTTTTTTTTTTTTTTTCATATGATCAATGGGAGCATTTCTAATGGTCAGCTTTGTAATTCTAATCTCGAATTACTTAAGACTTTTAGGAGAAACGAGAAATATACTACACTGGTGTGCAAAAATTAAGGACGAGACGGTTTTTTCAATATAACTTTGTACAAAAGCTTTCCAAATCAACACATTTAATACCGTAAGATCCCCAATACGTAAGGACATGAGTAATGTAAGCAACACTTACCAAGAGAGAAATCAGAGGGATAAAAAGAAGCTTTATTGAAAACGTAGCATGGAGCGCAATGCGACTGAAGGCCGAAACTTCCCTGTGATGGGTGTCTAGCAAGAAACATCCGGTCTTTAATAGGGGATATGATCTCCCCTGACTGCTAGGCAGGTTTCACATCATTTGTGCATGCTGGATATGTGGTTGTTAATGAGCTGTTGAGACACTGCTGCTCGTTCCTCTTGTAGCACCAATCGCAGTTTCGGAATCGTTACTGGCGATAAGTTACGTGCTGCCACGGGTCTCCCTAGTAAGTTCCGTACATGCTTGACGGGATTTAGATCCAGAGACCTTGCCGACCAATCCATGTGTTCAATATCTTCACTCTCCAACAGCTCTTCGACAGTAACTGTGCGATGAGGTGGAGCGTTGTCGTCCATGAAGAGGAACTGAGGACCCATAGCCCTTGTGAAAAGACGCATGTAAGGAAGAAGAACCTCGTTACAATAGCAGTCCCAGGTGACGAACCTCCTTGGGAGATATGAAGGTCGGTCCGGCTACCAAGCATTATGTCTGCTCGAACGAGAACTCCGCGACCTCCAAAACAGTCCCTTTTGATGATGTTGAAGGGGTTATTGCGTGTTCCCCGCTCTGTCCAGATGTGTATGTGTCTAGAATCGCAACTCAGACTAAATCTGCTCTCATCTGTAAAGAGTACTCGTCCCCATTCATTGTCTCTCCAATTCCGGTGTTCCCGGCACCACAGAGAACGCCTTCTCCGATGGGCAGGCGTTAGAGGTACACACCGTACAGGGCGTCGTGCAAACAGACCACCACCGTGCAGTCTTCTGGCCACGGTAAAACGCGATATCGGTCGTCCAGTCGCCTGTGTCGTGTGTCTAGCGATTTCTCCCGCTGTCTGCCGCCTGTTTCTTCTGGCCTGTAAGGCAATATAGCGGTCATCTGTGGGTGTGGTTCCTCGTGGACGACCACTACTAAATCCCCAGATAGCTGTTCCTGTAGTTTGAAATTGTCTCCAAAGTCGTGAAACGATGCTGTGAGCAATTTCGAACTCTGCAGCCACAATTGTCACACTGCGGCTATCCTCCAACTTCCCAATGATTCGACCTCGGGTAAAAGCATCCAGATGTCGTCTAACAGATTGATTATTTGTCATTTCTCGCTGAGGCAGCAACTCGGTGTGATTTTAACTGCTATACGGCGTACAATCTCTTTGCCAGAAATACTGATCTTACACCGACAACATGCTTTATACTACTCAGACACTCCCCCATTACGTCTACCTGCATATCTGCGCATGTGCTACCGTACATCACCTTACTTAATCTCCTGATTGGTCTTTCTGTCTGCTCTGCCTCTTCGTTCAGCTGATATGCTAATTTTTCGACTCCGTCCTTAATTTTTGCACACCAGTGTATATCCAGCATTAATAAACAAGTACAGAAAAAACATTTATCATGATACTATGTCACCATAAATTGTAATAAAAGTTATTAACACATTGTTATTAGATATGTTTTTATTTTATTAGATATGCATTTATTTTTGTCTCTCTTTACTAGCGGTTTTCCATAGAGTTCCGCCACCTTTAATTTTACAAGTTAAGCCCATGGGTGTAATTCACGTTGGAATGAATTATTTAGCTATGGCAAAGCACACTAAGGCTATTTGTTTAAAGAGAAGAAGGACTTTCTAAATGAAATTTGCTGTTATTTGCGTTAGACATGGGTAAAATCACGTGAACTCCCAGTTAGCCTTCTCGCAAGATTCGAAATGCATATTAAACTCTTATCCGTTTGGCACCTGATGAGCCCAAGCTTCTGCGAAGTTCACCAAAACCGTTGTTAGTACAGCTTTCTTATAACAGAGGAAACATTTTCAAACCGCTTGATCTCGGTAACGGTCAGAATTGGTAAATATATATATATATATATATATATACAATGTTTCAGTGGATAGACATTAAGTTATTTTCTGTTTATTGATTTTAGTTATTGATTATATAATTTTCAGAGCAATTGCTGTAATAAGCTACAGCTCCAAAATGCGATTTAATAGTTCCACCTAGAACTGTAGTTATCGATTACACAAGTACTTTCGGAATCGATATTTCTGAGAAGAATGCTTGAAAACTTACTCTTGCTAAGACATAAAATGATTAGAAATGAAGCTAAGAAGAGAAAAACAAGTTTGATCAGAAAAACCGATTTTGTTATGTCTACCATTAAAGGAATATGAGAATTATAGATCTTGGCTAGGCTAACTGTTTAAAGCAAAGCACCCGGAGGGCTATCTTCTTAAAGGATACCTTCATGTAGCATTAAGCAAGCAGGCTTGTATTCACATTATATATGCATGATTTGAACTGAACTACCAGTGGCCAGTGATCTTACCGATCAGATTCATCTTCAAAAATCGTCACACAAATAATACAGAGTGGTTATAATTAAAGTGACCCTATTCAGACCCCTGTAGAACCCGTTCTACCAATCGGATTTTGATGAAACTTGGTATATACGTTATATGGACTATGGGGAAAACATTTCTGCAATAAAAAAATAGTTCAAATTTTAACCACCAGATGGCAATTTTCAAATATTCCTTATGCAAATTAGTCAAACCTATAAAGAGACTTGCATTCAGAGCCAGAAAATCATTCTGCGTGTCTTTGTCATCGTTCATCATGACCTTACTGAAGAAAGATCGAGGTTTACTGGTAAAACTCTTTTACCCGAACGGCAGAAATAGCTTAGCTGCATTGCGTGAATATTGTCCTTTAAAGGGGCATCGAAAAGGGCCCATGTCGAAGAATGGTTTTAAGAAGATGAATACGAAATTTGAAGAGACTGGAGACTTGGGTGTGCTGCCAGAAAGCGGGCGGAAACCATTTACGAATGAAACTGTCAAAGAAGTGTCTACTGCTGTGGTTGAAAGAGCCTCCAGTTGCCGCTATTCTTCAGCAAGTGCCCGATCGGTGTCACGTGAGTTGGCGGTTCCTTGATCGACAGTACGAAAAATTCTACGATCCATATTAAAATGGTATGCGTATAAGATACACTTGGTGCAAATGCTGCAACCTCAAGACCACTAACCACGCTTTGCTTGCCGATTTTTGACAAGAATAGATGTTGATGACGCGTGTCCTCGGACAATTCTATGGTCAGATGATGCGCATTTTTCGTTAGATTGAGCTACGAATAATCAAAATGGCAGCCTATAGGGTGCTTCACCTTCTAATGTCCTGCACCAACAACCACTGTATTGTGCTTATGTAACTGCGTGGTATG
The DNA here is from genome assembly GCA_000611955.2 of Stegodyphus mimosarum. NCBI lineage: Eukaryota > Metazoa > Arthropoda > Arachnida > Araneae > Eresidae > Stegodyphus > Stegodyphus mimosarum. Next base: position 89,009 of record KK119730.1, on the reverse strand, counting down.
GATTGACTGCTGATTTTATCTTCGGACCGTTTTTCTTTGAAACTCTCATTCTTCAAGATCCTATCACTCTTACTCCTTAAGGTCCTAAACCCTGCTCTGTCACGAGTACAGTGAATTCCTTCGACATCAAGTACTTCCTGCTTTACAGGAGCGGCAATGTTTGCAACCACTGTCTTCATGCAAGGTGGAGCAACTACCCACACTGAGCGCCAAATCCAAAAACTGTTTCGTGCAAACTTTGGCGAGAATCGTGTAATATCCCAATCTTTTCCGGATGCCTGGCCTCCTCGTTTGCCCTACTTAAATCCTTGTGATTTCTAGTTGTGAAATTCCTAAAAGACCGTGTTGATGTAGAAGGAATTAGGACTTTACCCGAGTTGAAAGCCAGCACTACACGCCATCTTGCTGAAATCCCTCGAGAGTTACTTCGCGCTACCATTGAACACCCTATAATGCGCTTTCAACACGTAACTGATGTCAATGGAGTACACTTAAGCACATTCTGCAATTGAATAAATTTTAATGATTCTGACAGATTTTTTGTCCTGCTTTAGTCGCCACAAAATTCGCCCTGGTGGTCAAAATTTGAACTATTTTTTTTATTGGAGAAATCGTTTCTCCATGGTCCATATAACATATATACTAAATTTAATCCACATGTAATAAGTAGAATTATTCGCAAAATTCTATCCGCTTATACAAGAAATCGATATCAGTAGTTTCCATATTGCAGCCGCTAGACCGAATCCATCAAAAAAAGTATACGAAATTTAAAAAACGAAAATTCTGTAATGCACGTTAACAGCACTAATTTTTTTTAGATTTTAAACCGAATAGCATCTTTAACTTCAACAACACGTTACGTTCACAATTTAAAATTATAAGATCTACTCAGTGTCGTAACTACTCGTCGTCAAACACCTATTACATAGGTGGGGAACCTGCGGCCTCCGCGAGGTTCTTGTGTGGCCCTTTGCCACCTAGTACAAAATAGTAGAGTTCGTTTCAGACAACTATTGTACATCAACGCCATGACAGTTGCGCGAAAAATCCCGCCAAAGACAGTCATATTGTAACATGACGTCAGAATACTAGTCTGAAATGGACTCTAACACGCATGAGCGAGGCTCTGGCCCACAGCTAGCAGCGCCAACTACCTTGTCTAAGAAGTAAACAAAACTCGGTTTCAGATCTCCCATTTGAGTGTCACACCTTGCTTTGGCTTCTCTGACTCGCATCTCTCAACGCTTCCCTGTTGCGATCTTCAGCAAACTGTAGTTAACAGTGCGTGCTTATAACAGGTACACGGTTTTATTGTATTTCTAGAAAGTACACACTTTGTTAAAGATATTATTTGATATTCGTTTTTTTATCCATCATGTCAAATAGTAAGAGAAGAAAATTAGGTGATGAAAACAGAACATTTAATGTAGAATGGGAGTTAGATTTTTCTTTACTGCTGAGAAAGATAAAATGATGTGTTTGTTGTGCAATACAGTTTTAAATACTTTAAAAAAAGCGAATGCAAATAAACACTATTTGACTCATAAAGAACATAAATATTTCGCTTTAGAAGGTGAATCACGAAAAGCTGCACTTCAAAAGTTGAAAAATGAGAAGCATCATCAGCAGGCATCTTTTAGTGCCTTTGTAAATCAAAATTCCGCTGCAGTTGCTGTTACGTATAAAATAGCACATATACTTGGAAAAAGGGGCAAACCATTTAGTGACATTGAAATAATTAAAGAATGTATTGTTGAAGCAGTGAGTATGTTAGATCCAAGAAATGTCGACAAATACAAACAATTACCTCTTTCAAGAAGAACTGTAACAGATCGACAGCACGAATTAGCGCAAAATGTAACAGAGCAACTTCATACAATTATACAAAATGAAGATGTTTATTTTTCAATTGCTTTAGATGAAAGCACTGATAAAACAGATTGGGCACAAGTTTTATATTTTATTCGTGCTATAACTAAAGATTTTCAATGCTACGAAGAACTACTTGCGTTGGGTACACTAACTGGAAGAACTCGCGGAGCCGATATTTTCGAAAACTTTAAAGAAGTATGTAATAAATTACAATTGAATGTCAATAATGTAGTCGGTGTCTGCACCGATGGCGCACCTTCCATGAGAGGCAAAAAAGAAGGATTCGTTGCTTTGTTAAAAAAGGAAAACTTAAACTTGAAAAAATTGATATCATTTCACTGCATTTTGCATCAGCAAAATCTTTGCGCAAAATCTACCATTTTGCAAGACAATCTGGATAGAACCATTGCCATTGTCAACTAAATTCGCGCAAATAGAATGCGTCATCGTGAATTTCGGCAGATGCTCTCTTTAGATGAGGAAACGTATAGTGTTGACCTACCATACTACTGCAAGGTTCGCTGGCTATCAACAGGTCAGGTTTTGATAAAAGTTTTGTCTTTACGACGACAAATTTTAAACTTTTATAAAGAACAAAGAAAACAATGTGATCTATCAGATTAAGTATTTCCCAAAAACCTTGCCTATATGTCTGATATAATGACAAAGCAAAACAATTTAAATATTTGCCTGCAAGGTGAAACGAGGTATATTTATGAAATGTGGCAAAAGATCCAAGCGTTTAGAAAAAAGTTATCATTTTTCAAAACATTGCTTTGTCGATCGGAAATATCTGTACAACACTTCCGGAGCTAGCT
>KK119730.1:63284-86176 GCA_000611955.2 Stegodyphus mimosarum | reverse complement strand
CTATTTACAGCACAGTTCCAAAATCACCTTTAAAAGCGTCGAAAATCTACAATAAATACGCTGAAACAATCAGCAACACAGCTTCAGGCTGTAACTGTACAGGTAGCTTCACGGCAACACTAAACTTATAATAAAACACCGTGGAACAATCACCAATCCACTGTCAAGCTATACTCTAAAGATAGCTTCACGGCAAAGCACTATCTCGATTGCTTTCCGTTCACAGAACTCTCGCGTAGCTTAGCACTCACAGTAAGCACAACGCTCACACTACTTCACAATCTCTTCGCAACTCTGCAACTTGCAACAACTAACTCCGCAACTCAAGGGTTTATATAGTTTTTCTTTAAGTTCGACACGTTTCGAGAAATATCTCGACAGGAAGTTATTCTAGAAGCTTCCCGATTGGACCATGGGATATCGCCGATTTGGTCGCCAAATGGGCGATAAAGTCGCCAATCTGGCAACCCTGCCATACACTATTTTATGGCAACCCTGGTGCTATGCCGGAAAGCTTACCTACAGGCGCAACCGCCGAATTTTTCGTAACAATACTAATAGATTTTCTGATTTTGACTAGCACACTCCTGCTATGAAACTGGCATTTGAACCACATTTAATAGATATATCCGAGGCTCCTGCAGAACTACAAATGGAGTTAATTGATTTAGGGGAAGATAGTATCATCAAATCCCTTTTTAACGCTAAAAAGGATCCCATAGAAATCTGGAAAAATGCTGTTGAATATCCATGCCTTCGAGAACATGCTCGCCGTTTACTTTCCTGCTTCGGAAGTACCTACTGTTGCGAGACAACATTTTCTCTCATGTCAAAAATAAAAAGAAATTTAAGAACGCAAATTACAGATGCACATTTAGAGGATCAATTAAAGCTGTGTGTTACGAAGCTTGATCCAAATATACAATTACTGTCAAACCAAAAACAAAGCCAAATAAGTCACTAACTTAGTGAATAAAAAAATATTTTTTATTGTATTTTTTTATAATATTTTTATATTATTTTATATGTATATTATATTTAAAATTTTGTAGTATTATATTTTATTTTTTCTATATAATGCAATAAATTGTTAAATCTATAGAAAAACTATAATAATTTCACAAAAGTCACTTTCTTAGGTCAATCAGCTTATGCGGCCTCTCTTATTGCTGCCTAATTTAAATATGGCCTCTAAGGGTAAAAAGGTTCCCCACCTCTAACCTATTACAATGGCAAATTGTTGAATCCATCAACATCAACCAAGATGGTCATAGGGATTGCTGAAGACGCCATTTTAATTTCTTCAGTAAGGCCCGCCATTATAACCGGCTTTTTCTATGATACACTATACCCTTTACCGTCCATTAGAGTTAAAAGTGTAATGGTGTTAAATCGAATGAACGTGCTGTGAACTTATACGCACCTCTTCAATCTTTCTAAGGTTCTTGAAAATTATTATCCAACTAGGCTATACTAACCCCTCTATCCATATTGTTAAGCTTGTTTCACGAGCACATTTTCCGCTACAATTTTCATCAGCAGCGAAAACGCCATCTCAGAAATCTGAAAACGGTATCGGGATGTTGGTATTCAATGTAGACAACTACCTCAAGGTGCCACAGCCCCGTTATTTGGCAGCGATTGCTAAAAGAAATAAACAACTCACAGCAACTCAAATTGCAAAGAGTTTCCTGCGGCTAAAAGAGCTCGACTATGCAGATATATCGTGACGAACAGACTCCATAAAAGTAGACTGTATGCAAGGAAACCCGTCTCCGACTAACACGAGCTGCCAAATGCTCGCGGTTGTAGTTACGCAGATGTAATCGTGATTGGAGTATTACAGATTGAAGCCCAATTTTGTTTTGTTTCGAGAAAGCGTTACAATTTGGAAGACACAAAACGCACGCAATAAGCCTGAAAACAAAGGCATCGTGATAAAGGTAAGAGCATAATACATGACATTTTATAGATGTTCTTTTAAATTTCCCCACCAGTGTAAATCTGTCAAGAAAATTACAAACCGCCTAACAGGTACAGTGGGCGGCGCTGACTGTCGTACCGAAGGGCGCCGGTTCATATCCCGGAGAAGGCATAGATCTCTTTAAATGCCGAACCCGTCCCTCCAGGGTGTTCTCCATCAAAATTGAGGGTGGCAAGTCGCATTGACACCTGTACAGTTCTCAAGGCTCTTGCCAATGACAGGCGCGGTCTTGCGCTCCTTGCCACGATGAATCATCGTGGATTTGTGCTGATGTTACTGTCATACAAGTGAGATAAGTAACAATAACAGCAACAACAACAGAAAATTACAAACAGCAAACACGAACTTAACAACTTGCTACTTTGTTAAAAAATAAAGAACCTCACATGAAAAATAATAATAATGCATAAAGCATTGAATGGCTGTTTATTTAATGCGCCAAGCTAACTGAACAAGCTTATCGTCCGAGACTATGGAGCTGAAATCATTCATCACTTCCAACTGAATGAGTTGTACTAAAGACTTCGTTATTACGATCAAGGTCATCTTCAAAAATGCCGTATGGCACTTAAGTACGGTCAGAATCACGTGATCAATGGATATCACGTGATTCAGGAAACTAACATTTTCAATAACATATTCTGACAAAGAAACTGAATTAGGTTCAACTTATGATTAATTGAAACTAGATTAACAGCATTCTGTATTAACTGAATATTACATATATATTGTTCTAGACTTAGATTTAATGATGTAGAAATATTGATTGCGTTGTTGAGGTCCATAACGAACAGCAAAAATGGCTGTCGAGGCAGATTAAACATTCCTTTTAATTTCAATTGAGATTTGCAGTTACACACCACTTAACCCTCCAGCCGTGCCTCTTTTCAAACATTTTACATTTTTGATAGCTTTGCGATGTTTAATATGGCAGCTTATTAAGAGGAAGGTTTCGCTTCTCGAAAGTTGACTTACGAATTACCTACGTCATCGCCGTTAAGTAAAAGTCATGTGATGGATTAATCTAGAAATGTCGCAGTCAAGGAAAATTATTACTGTTTTTAGAACAGAGAGAGGGAACCCAAATTAAGTGCTAAATCTACAGAATATACAAAGGAAGCGCAGAACATTCCCAAAGCACGGGATTGCTTGCAGTAAAGAGGACTGAAACTAATGAGTAAACATCTCGCGCGGCAAAGGTTACCAAATATTGAAAAGCTCCAAGTTAAACTGCTGCAGATTTCTGCAATCAGTGGTGGCATTAATGGACAATGCATCATTGGATATATAAAAGGAGTTCCTTGCAATAACACCATCGATGCAGGACCCAATGTTACCATCATCCGAAAGCGATTAGAAAGTAAATTTCATCTGGACGCCACCTTGCGGTACCCTCCACAATCTGTCCGGTGATAACATTGGCATCATTGAAATTTAAATGTTAACATCCCGTCTGGAATAGGCGCTTACTATCACACGGCACACGTGGCAAATATTACAGATCCTTACATACTCGGATTAGTCTTTCTAAGGTAACACTATTTTTCCTTGGTCTCTAAAAATAATGACCTGTATTCTGCTTCTGACGGTACAACCCTGTTCGGAACTAAAGATAAAGGAGTTAAATCCATCCACCAAATAATAGCTCAAGACAGCAAGAACAGGATTTTTAATGGAATATCCTAAGAACTGTAACAGCCTAACAGGAGCGGTAGTAGCCTCGCCATTCGTCATCTGCTATTTCGGTGAAAGTTGCCAAAGTATGTGATATGGCGAAAGTCAATATGAAAGGCGAAGTGGTAGCAGCAGGTACTCCAGACATCTGCGCTTATGAAACCATTTGTCCTCCAGTCTCTGTGTCTTCGAAAAACCTAACATCGAAGTTACTGCAGATGCATAAGTAAGCGATGAAGAGAGCAGTGCTGCAGAACGTCGCGCAAGTCTTCTGACGTAGGTCGAACCAGTTTGGCATAGCATAAAATTCATACAGGGGAATCATCCATCAATCAAGCAATATCGAAGATGTCTACCGATTGCTAAACAGGAAGAGGTAGGAAAACTTCTAAAGAACATGCAAGAAAGCAAAGTTGTCAAGCCCTCAGGAAGCCCTTGTTAGAAAATTTCTAGCCTTCTGTCAGGAAAAAAGCATTCCCATCGTCCCCAAGTTCCCTAGCGCACCTCTTTGTTCCCAGCGTCCTGGTCGTCTTGAGAAATTACGGTAACAAAATATAAATTTTAATCTTATTTCAGCTTTTTTATACAGAGAACTGCAAGCATATTGAATGTTGACCCTGTAGAGTCATTAGCTTTTTCCGATGTCAGGAAACTGAAGAAATGAGCAATGCCCTCGCCGGGACTCGAACCTCGGACCTCTCGAATACGCGCCGAGTGTGCTGACCACTACTCCACGAAGGCATGTTAAGAAGGGGGAGAAATACCTTATATTCTGTCCCTTTTAAAGGGCGACTGGGGATTAGGGGACCCAATAGCCAAATCCTGATGGTGAAGACTATCATTACCACTACCTTTCACTACCTTTTTTAGTTCGAGCGCCACTGTAGAGACATTAGGTATTTTTTGAAAGCAGGAGATGTAAGAAACGAGCAACGCCTTCGCTGGGACTCTAACCTCGGACCTCCAGAATACGCGCCGAGCGTGCTGACCACTGCACCACAAAAGAATGCTAAGAAGACGGCAGAAATACCTTAGAGTATTCTAAAGAGATTAAATACGTGCTAGACAATAGAGACGATTTTCTAAATGGGTCTTTTAATCTAAAGGTGAAACAGTTTGAACTTTTCCTAAAAATGAGATAGCTATGCAATTATTGACGGGGGGTGGAACTTCACTGAAATGTATTCATTTACATTTCACGTAATTGGAATATTGTAGCCGTTCTTCTAAAAACACAAACGCAGGCTACCTTTAAAAGTCTTTTATTAACAGAGCACAGAAACAGCTACAAAGGAAATATACATCAAAACAGAACATACACCAAAATGGAATACCTAACATTTAGAATTAACGTTCAGGTCACGGAAACATAAGCTGTCCTCATCGCAGATGGACATCGATTGCTGTAAGTTGTTCTCGTTGCCAGTAGATGGCGTTAGTTAAAATAGCTCTGTTACAACATATTACATCAGTGGTTTAAAATTCAAACTCTAAGTTTGCCAAAGTTTACTTCCTTGTATAAAATATAGGAGGTATTGTAATCGCGAAAATTTTCGGTATCATATTTCAACGAGAATATGCATTCTGACCGCTCTCAAATCCATTTGAAAGATGTTTTTGCTTGACATCTGTACGTACTGACAAATTTTTAAAAAAACGCTAATTCTTTACTTAAAATTAGCCCTTTCAGATTTTTTTAATTAATATTTCTGCTGATTAAAATTGTACAAAGATGGGAATGGCTGAAATGGCTTCCCACGAGTTTTTGGAATCGAAAATAATGTATTTAGTGTTTGGCAGTGTTATTTTTATTTCATCGTAAAACTTAGAAATTTTTATTCGCAAACTCTAGGACTTGAAAGCGAGCGGTGGCAACAATTTTCAAACCAAAGCAGATTTTCATCTCCAGCTTGCAAAACTGTTGCCATTCGGCAAAATGAGGGCGAAAATTATCGTTTTTCCGAGTTTTTAATTAATATCTCTGATTTTAGTCGACCTTTTCCAGGGTCTAAAAAAGAATTGTAGAAAAGTGGTGACGATAGCTATAGTAGCGACTGAGTTATTAGCGAGCAAACAAACACACAGACGTTATTCTTTTTATATATAGATAACGAAAATTTTAATATGGTGACACAGCAGACACTGAAAACGTGGACTCGTGATTGTACAACTTCCGTAGATAATTTTTATTTAACTATATTTCAATGAATAGGAACACAATAAAGCACAAAGGCAGCGACTTCGAAGATTAATAGCTTTGTACACAGCTATAAGAAGGGACGGATATGACGTTATTAGCACACAAGCAAATGTAATAGTTAAGAATAATATAAAAAGAAGTTTAGAAAGTTTAGATATAAAAGTTTAGAAATATATAAAATATATAATATAAATATAAAAGTTTAGAAATTTTCTTTCGAATCATATAGTGTAACCAAATTTTAGATAGAATAGCAGCGAATTATCTCCAAGCCTAAAGTAACAACTTAGCGATAATTCGTTGAGAAGAGTGTAAAAGACCCTTTATTTAAAACTAAATAAGAACAGAAGGCACATTTGGTGCTTACAATTCAGCCAACCACTTGTGGCAAGATAACTTAAAGTAACAGTAAGTCAAACGTAATATTTAATTTAATTAATCTGTGAGGTTTTAGTTTTAACTAACAAAGTTTTATGTTAATTTCTCTTTCCTGTGAACTCTTATTTCAACTTCCCGTTAGAATGAGCGCGCGTTTCAGCTTTATGCTAATTTGAAGTGGAACCAAGTTTTGTATTTAAAGGTTAGCGAGGAACTTCTCGGTGTGTGAGAGCTTTTTAGTCTCAGATCACTGCGGCTCTGTTCGACGTCCACCTGACTAGCTAGTATTTAAGTTCTAAGCCTTAGCGCTGTTACTCTAATACTTATTGAAGTAACCTAAGTGCGTTAGTATTAGCCAAATCTTGCTACGTACCACTGATAGTTTAGAATAGAGGCAACCTCGCGTTTAAAGCTCTGAGAGCAACGACTACTTAATTTTCTACTCAACTTTATTTTAAATTATTTGATTGTTTTAGTTTACCCAAGTGCGGTCATTATTTTCTGTTATCCCTTCGGAGTTGGGAAGTGGCTGTAAATAAATTTTAAATTTTTAACCCTCCTTACGTACAGTTATTCTACCCCGTACACCGAATATAGCTGCATTCAGCTCCCTGTTCGAGACCAGGACTTTGACACTGTTACGACTATGTTAGCCAAAAGTATGCACAGAACACACAGTCCTGATAAAGCTAGTGGTGATAGCTTAATAGAAATTGATCAATTAACGCGAAGTTGTCTCGAAACTTAACCGGCGTGGATATTCAGTTATTGGCAATTATAATGCAAGATCGAAGCCTAGGAATCTAATCTGATCTCGCAACCTAGTTACGTGGCCTCGAGAGGCAGAACACGCTTCGTCTTACAATCCAAAACCCTAGCCTTAAATGCACGCGAACTAATTTGCAGTCTGGGGAGAAAACGAAGGGAGAAGTGACAGTAAAGATCCGAAACATAAAATACAGGTTAATTAACATAAAGGAACCTTACAAATTAAAGACGTTTTGCGTAAGTGAAAACATCACGAGCTTTATGAAAGAATCGTATAACAAGAATTAATTCTGAAACAGCGCGTTTCGGAAAAACTTGCTTTTAGATAGTTAACTCTGAAAGCGATTTTTTAATTACTTAAGGAGGATTTGATTTATCAGAGTCTCTCAGCTTCGGAGCGGTTTTTGGTATAATTAAAGATCGCCTCACAAAATGATTGCTTACGAAATAATTGTACAATTAATTAAACTTATTTTTCTAAAGAACTTTATGCATTTGGAAAAAGAATTTGATGACGTTCAGTGGACGAACTTTCTTATCGCTTGCATTCCAGTTTAAAATAGTCGAAATATTCAGCAAATCTTCTAATTTTGGCATAAAAAATGAATTTAAACAAATTTACTTTTAACTATGAAAAAAAAAGTATTATATGTAAAAAATAAAATTTATACCGTAAAATAAGCATGACTGAATCGCGATTGAACAGGTTTGTTAAGAAAGGGAAAAGGTTTCTTCTGTTGAACTTTCTGTATTAAAATATCAATTTAGAAATCTGGCAACGAAAACAATAAATAATTTTTATTTCTGGTTATGTAGGGATTGATATCGGCAGGAGCAAACGAGGCCACATACTCCGGGCATTTACTTTCAAAGAGGTTACAAATCCTCTTATAATATTTAAATTTTTAAATACCCCCTTGTTTTAGGCTTTAGAAAAAATTAAAGCAATAATAAAATATTAAACTTTGTATTTTAATTTTATGGCCTTTCTTTAAAAATCCGACATGGAGTTTTTATCCAAAATAAATTTTTAATATAGTCACGACATAACACCAAGGAATGAACCATAAGAATAAATAATGGTATTCTTCCACATCTGAAAGAACTTCATTATTGAAATAATAAACAATTTAATTGATATTAATTTGATTCAATTTCTAACATAAATATGATTTGTAACAAAACCAAAAGGAATTCTTTTAACTCATCTCTTCATCACCCCTCGCTTTCTTTCCGAAGGAAGGAGAGAACAAAATACTGGTTTAAAATACCTAAGTTTATATTTATTTTATACAACACATACTAAACTGAAATTATGAAAATAAAGCGTACACCTTGCACAAAAAAAAAAAAGGAAAGAAAAGAAGGAACGATTCTATATCTCTCGTTTTACTGGACCGATTGTCGAAATTTTACTTGATTTTCCATGTCTGGAAAAGCGCAACTTACGATTTATATTAGATTTATATACAACATTATTCTAACATAGGTATTTTGACACAAAATCGACCTTTTTCTGAAATTACATAGCAATTTTTTTTCAATATTTCGATTCTACGACACAAATTATGCCTATATATTAAATTTTGTAATTTTTCGTGAGAAATTTATGGCGAAATTTAAAAATTTTTCTTGGCGCATTTTTTTCAGTTCGCGCAAGAATAATTTACTTGTCGAACTTCGTAATTTATGCCAGCCTCTTTTCCTTTACCTTTTTTCACTGTGCACGAGCGAAAAAAAAAGCTGCATCGTTCTTTCTTCCAAATAATTTTAACAATGAGCATAAAGCATATTTTGCGGTTACAATCGCTTATAACAAATACGGCAAATTTCAAAACGCACGAATATTTGTAAATTGTCGTACATCTCTGGTAATTCTGAATGAAAAACTCTAATTTTTTGCAGGTATGCTTAGAAATACACCTGCTTTAAGGTGGTGGTAAAAATTTTATAGATTATAACTCAAAATGTTTTCAAAATATTTATACAAATTATTTAAAAAATAAACCATAAAGAATGGGCAATTTTATTTGGAATGAACACAAATTTCGAAATGTGAAAGGAAGAATCAAATAAGCTTAATAAAAAAAAGAGAGATTAATAAATATATAAAAAATTCAATAAAAATGGAGGAGCTAAACCTTTGAGAGCTAATTTTTTTAAGTACTCGTGCGATTTTTACACAGCTTCACTTTGGCATAATCAGAGTCGTAGAATCTAAATGCAGAAAAAAATTGGTATTTTATTTCAGAAAAAGTCCGATTTTGTGTCAAAATACCTATGTTAGAACAATGCTATATACCCTAAGTCGCGCTTTTCCGATATGGGAAACGTAAGTTAAATTCGCCAATCGGTCCAGTAGAACGGGAGATATAGAACTGTCCTTTTTTTACTTCCTTGTACAATGTAAAAAGGAAGTATTGTAATCGCGAAAAATTTCGGGTCTCATATTTCAACGAAAATATCCACTTTACCTCTATCGCATGCAATTTAACGATGTTTTTGGCCTAATATCTAAACGTAAGAACAGAATAAAAGACTCTTTATTCCCCAATAAAATTACAAAACTGATTTAAATTGGATTCTGAAGAGATTTTTTCGTGGCGTCTGTGCGTACCTACGTATGTATGTATGTATTTCGCATAATTCAAAAAGGACTAGCCTCAGAAAGCTGAAATTTTGTATATAGGACTGCTATAACATGTAGAAGTGCACCTCGCATTTTGGTTGCAATCGGCCGCACCAAAAGTATATAAATATATATATACACACTCTGTTACTCGGCTCAGTGTCTTTATTCTTATATGTTTGTAAATTGTGCATTTTTTGCTTTAAAAATGATTGAATTATGTTGTTCCTATCTTTCGGTTACGATTTTATGCCTTTAGTTAACCTGCATGCAATAATTGGAGAATTATCAACAATTTAAATGTTTTTTAAGTGCCGCTAAGCCTAATGTTTGGTTATGATAGCGGACATATTTGTTTACATTTGATACTTAGCAGAATGGCGGATTTGTTGCCAATCTAGAGAAACTAAGCTTCGCAACAACAAAGTAACGTCTTCTTTTATTTTCACGAATTAAATTATGCTTAATTCATTCTGGAATTATCATTTAAGCTATTAGCTTGTTTTTGCGTCCAAACTGTAATTTTAACTGTAAAAATTGCTTTTGAATTATTTTAATTGCACTTGGTGTTTTATGTTTTTCTACATTTTTCAATTTTTAATGAAAATATTTCGAATTTTTATGTCTTTTTGCTTTACCGCGAAGTAAGAACTGAATTAATTAGTAACGCATGCGCATTAGGTAAACGGCGCTGAATCGTCTGTGAAAAGCTGTTTCTTTTTTTATTTGTTTAATTTCTTTTATACATCGTTTTAGATTTATTATAGTATTTGAATAGAACTTGTGGTAATTCTTCAGATGCTATAATGTTTGCGCACTCTGAGTTATAAAATGAGAAAGATTAACGCTGTTAAGTGAACCTAGCGCTGATAGTGAACTTTAAAGAGTGCATTTATTCTGTTGTGGTTTATGTGGCATTGATGAAGTATATTTAATTAAAATCCGTTAACTGTTAATTCAATATGTTTAAATGAAATTGCGTATAATTTAATATTCCGTACAAGGAAGTCATGTGGTGTACACATCAGATTTTCTTTCTTGTGCGAGGTGTGCAAAAAGTTAAAACGTAATTTTTTTAAACGACTTAAAAATAAAAAATGCTGAATTATAGAGTTATATAACAAAATACTTTACATGAATGGCATCAGTGACATCTGCTATGTTGAACAAATTAGGGTAGAGAGATTTCATAACAGATTTACCATGTTCGTGCCTTGCTTTTATGTATTCTTTGTCACCATCTTCCAAAAAGATTTTCTTCTGTTGGTTAATAGTAAATTCGTCGTTACATAAAAGTCTATTTCCTTTTTCATCGCAACTCTATTTAAATTTAATAAAACAGCACTCAGAGCTTGTATTTATAAACTTATCTCCGAACTATCTAGATATTAAATAACATTAGAATAGGAATGCAGACGGAAAGCATTTAAGTAAAGAATATCATCATATCATCTCTTTTCACAAATTTATATACGTTGTCGAAGTAGATATATTACTGGTTTGTCGATTAAGACTCGTTGCCATCGCGAAGTAAATAAACAAATCTTTTATTTTTTTTCATTTCGATAGTTACATAGATTTTGCCTGCGGTTAGCTTTTGTTTTCTAGAATTATATTACGCGATTATGACCCACAATAAACACTTGCACGATATTTGCTTTCTTTCGTGTTTAAAAAAGGCGTTTTTACTTTGGAAAAATGAATAATTATTTCAGTGTTATTTGCATTTGCTTTAATGCGTTTTTAATCAAATGGATTTCAGTCACATATATTAATTAACATGCATGAGCTTTCATAAACTCATATAAATGTTTGACCACAAAATAAGGCCGTAACCATGAGTAATTTGACGTGAGTAGTTTTTTGAGCTTAAAACATTCTTACAAAAAATACTTTTTTTTACAGATGTAGCTAATGATTCTTGAATGATCTAATAATGGTAAAGTTAATGTTGATTAAATTGTCAAGTTTAAGAATCCGTTTCTTTTGCTTTGAAAAACTTAACTATTAAAAAAATTAATGCTTTTCACAAATTAATAAGGACTGTAAATTGCTTCAGGTAATGATACAAATCAAATTAAATTTTGATTTGTATCATTACCTAAAGCAATTTATACTCATTATCAATATGTGAAAAGATAATTTTGAAGTTTGATTTAATTTTAATTGATTTAATTTGGAAGCTGAACTACCAAGTGTTACTGAATATTTATTACATTAACCCTCTGACCAAGGGTACAAAAACCATAAGAGAATTTTAAAAAAAAAATTCGTGCTTTTTCTTCCAGCGGAACTCGTCGCCTTGAATTTCTAGCTTCTATCGACTCGCACGAAGCCCCCGTTCGAAAGAATCGCAATAATTTACACAAACTGTTTATTAATTAAATAAGATAATTACACTCGGCTATTTATTCTTTCATAACATTTAAGTAATGTTCACGTTAATTATTGCATTCGTTTACAAGAAAGAGGGTAACAAATGTTAAAAAAAAGGTTCGAACTTTTTTTTTAACGTTCAAAATGCTTTAGAAGCCCCAAATTTATCAACTGTTACGTTCGTTACTTTACGCCAACAAGAGTCTGACAAGAGTTCTATAAAATTATTATAGAACAATAATACACAAAAACCAAAATGCGCTGTCGTCCAGACGGTATAGTGGTTAGGGAAGCCTACTGCGGTACCGAAGGGCTCGAGTTCGGATCTTTGTATAGTGTCTGTGCGGCATGGGGGTACTCTAAATATGCGGTGAGCCGAAAGCCCTCTCGTGTGGTATGGTGGAAGGGGAGAGGAATGGAAGACCTTGGACGAACTCCCGGGGTCTCTCCCTCAAAATTGGAGTGGAAGATAAAAGTCCAACCTCTCTGTGGAGTGAGCTCTGACAGCCATTCTTCCATGTAATATAAACACAACAACAGCAACACAACCAAAATGCGCACACAGTTACTACACACATACAATCACAGTTATTTATGTAAATTTAGAATAATATTTATTAATATTTCTTCCTAGCGAAGTATTCTTTTTAAAGTCTAAAATGGCATGGACTGAATTCATTGGTCAGCACTAGCGAAAGTAAACGATGCCAGTTAAGTTAGATTGAAAGAAATGCATCTAATAGCAAAGAGAACGATACCGCTGTAATCCTTCTCTAATAACGATGCAAAATATGCGATTCATAGTCATACATTTTTCAGTCGGATGCGATATGAAACGCACATAAAAAAATTTCTGTAGAAAAATAAGCTAACTCTTTCTCATTATATCAGCAACAATTTTTAATGATTTCCGTCTTTCTAATCAAATGGTCGTAGAGCCTCATGTTCCATCCAATATTTCACCTATATTCAATTTTAGTCGATTAAATGTGGCAAAACATGGATCATAATTGATCAGAAATCAATAGCGCGAACAAACGCACAAACAGACATTCTTCTTTATATGCATAGATTTTGTAAAACTTACTAATTTTTGATTAATAAACTCTACGATATGAAAGCGAATAGCAGCAATACTTTTTGGAATAAAGCATTTTTATCTCCAACGCGCGAGACTGTTGCCAATCGGAAAAATGGGTGCGAAAATCAACGCTTTCAGACTTTTTAATTAATATCTTGGCTGATTAATGTCGTATGATGATAGGAATAGTCGATATGGCTTCCTGACAATTTTTGGAATCTGGAATAATGTATTTAATGTTTGGCAATGGTATTTTTATTTCATCGTAAAACTTAGAAAATTTTTATTAACAAACTCTGGAATTTGAAAGCGAACAGTGGCAACAACTTTAGAAATAAAGCAGATTTTCATCTCCAGCTTGCGAGACTGTTGCCACTCGGAAAAATGAGGGCGTAAATGATCCTTTTTCCGAGTTTTTAATTAATATCTCTGATTTTAGCTACTTTTTTGGGAAAAAAGTGGACGACGACCTCTTCCAGAACCCAGAAAAAAATTGTAGAAAGTTTGGTGACGATAGTTGTAGTAGTGAATGAGTTATTTAAGGACAAAGCAACAGACTTTATATATATATAGATAGATAATATAGTCAATCGATACAATTTTAAATTTATTTAATTTACAACATATCCAGGTGATAACTTTTATAACATTTGCAGCATTATTGTAATTCATAAAAAAAATGTTTCCGAAATATTTTGTGTCTTGGCTACAACATTTTTTTTTTCCTTCCAAAAAGGGCTAATCATTTATGAATTTGATAATACCCTCGAATGGTATTTTCGGAACTTTTAACATCAATATCCTAAAATATAAAGATTTATATAAATTTAATGAAGAAATTTATATGAAATAGTGACTAGCTTTCTTTGTCCCACGTATCTTTGTCTCACCCATATAATTCCCCTGGCCACCATTTTTTGTTTGATTTCAAAAGTTAGATTTAAAAGGTTAAAAAAATACTGGCAAAAATATAACAACAGGCATCGAAATAAGCAGATTTTTAATGGAATCTGGAAACAGAAATAGCGCGTTTAGGTGATACAGTTCGCTGTTGAACAGTAGACCAAAGCTTTCGCCTGACGTAAATCGTCATTTCCCGTGCGAATTTCGAGCTTTATTCATCGTGCACGAACGTGGAGCCAGCTGATTTTGCATTTTATCCATGCGGCTGCGAACCGAAACGAAGCAGTTGCTCAAAGGAGGAACTCGGCAATTGTTCTCTGGCCTTCTACAATCATTCTCAACATTATACACTTCGGCTAATACTTTACACGCAATGAAATGTAATCTTGTATGGATAGAAGCACACGATTTGAAATTTAAAATTTGTGTAAAATTAAATTTTAAAATAATATTACTTTTTAATTTGTTCATTTATTGACATTTTTGAATAAAAAATAAAAGATTTTTAAGAAAGTAAAGTGATTGAAGTACTTATATGTAACATAATATATTGAAAAAAGAATGAAAATCATCACTGAGTATTTATATGTACACATTATACTTCGGTCGCATTTTCTTTATGTACTATAAATTATAGGCAAATTAACAAACTATTATTCATTAAACCTGCAAGTAATCAGACATATAATGTACAATTAAATTATTATTTTCATACACGCATATACATTAAAAAAACTTACAAATTCTGAATACTTAAATAGCATTCTTAAATGCGCAATTAAGCATAAATAGTATATTTTCTGACCTCCAAGTTTTATGAAAAAGCATAATTTATTAAAAAGAAAACCATATAATTTCTCTTGCCTTTCTAATAAATACACTTTTAAATAACAACAACAATTGTAAGAGGTTAAATTTCTCCCCTAAGCATTTATGAATTAAGAATTAAGAAATAAATTTCGCGTTTCCAACAGCAGAGAGCAAATATCTTAAAAAATTCTCAGAGAAAATTCTAAATACTTAAATAAATCTCCAGATCTATTAGAATATCGTCTGCTAGTACTACATTAAAAATTACAGCATCTTCTTAACTGTTGTGTTCCTTACTAAAAAGATATATAAATGTAAAATTTGTTAAAATCTTACCTTCTATTTGAAACCAGGTAAAAATCCCACAAAATTCGAACTCCTACAACACACTTCAGAATAGACGCTGTCACCAGATCCTTTGTTTGTTTTTTTCCCCGTTTAAATATCACCCTCTGCCTCGGAGGTTCTCGTACGTCACGCGACGGCGGACACCACTTCGTTTATAAGTCTGGCCAGGGCAAGCTACTGGCGGCAGGTGGCGCGCGTGAACAGACCTCCAGTTGCGTCTAGAGGGATAAAAGATCGGACCCACTGCGATTGCGCAATTTGAGCAACGCCTGGAGGGTGGAACTTCATGTATGACATCATTGGAAAGTAGCGTGACGTCATATCTGACAAGAGGATTATTTAAAGAATACTTAAGGCATATAATATATAGAAAGCATATTCATCTCTTGCTATAAAAGATGTTAAATTCACAAAATTGCTTTCAGTCAGGGTGGAGAAACCAAAGCGTGACTAAAATCGAATTTGTAAGATGCTTTTCTTTGCATTTACGTAGTTATATATGCACGTGCTTTTATACAAAAATATAGATGTATGGCATATATAAATACGTATTCTTTTATTATTATTACTGAATTGGGGTTGAATACTGTACGTAGAACTTTGATAAGTAATTGTAAATATCATCAAATGAAAATAAGCACATTTTAAAAATATTTTGTTGCATTTAAACTTAACTAATTAACAAACTATACCAACTCAGTTATACCTGCATAGTCAACCTACAAATGATTCAAACCTGCAATAAATCAGGAAACACTAAATTTCACTTAAATCTCAGCTACTGCAGGTATGGAAACTTTATTATAGGCTGCTTAAGTGTCTGTTTGTCGCCGATAATTTATTGGTTGCTTGCGTAACAGTAATTACGAGATATTTATTTATTTAATATTAAAAATGCACACACTCTTTTATTTTTACAATTTATAACATCATTTGAAAAACATACTGTTACGGATTTCGTATTTATTTAGAATTGTAATTAAAATTGCTTTATTTTCCCATGCAACGCAGACGATTTTTCCGTCATAGCTTTCTTAGTAAATGCTATGACTATCCGTCATAGCTATGACTTTCCGTCATAGTAAAAATAAAAGAGCGCATGCATTTAATATTAAATTCTTTATTATATGCGACTTATTAAAAATGGCGGAAAGCTCTACACAAGAAATGTTGTGTACAAAGAGATCTTTGACATGCCAATGATTTTGTATTACGGAGTGCCTATGGTTCAAAACCATTTACCTCCTCTTCAGAATTAAATAAAGTGAGCAGAAATAGGGAAAATGCATAATTTACTTGATGCACACTAGAGGGAGCCACTTACACTCGAGAAAGTTTAAGGATAAAGTAAAACCTTAAGATTAATAATATGATAAATTAGCTTTTAAATACTTTTTTGTAATATATATATATTGTGCATCTTTAACATGTGAATTAACATTTTATTATTTAAATCATCTTTATTTATTAAACTAGCGGTGGCTCTTAAGAAATGTACTGCCAGTGGTTTCTTTCATTGCACTCTACTTTAAGCAATTAAGCAAGTAGAAGGGGGAAACCCCGTGGGGCAGTAAGCAAAGGGCCGTCCTCGCCGCCTGCCCTGGGTAATTCAGTTTGAATTAGCAGACACCTTTGCACAAATCATTTTAATTACAATTTATAATATTTAGAACAGCGGTCATTTCGTATGACCGCCGGGTTTTCTAGTATATATATATATATATATGTTTTCTAGTATATATATATATATATGCATTTTGCAGATGACCATATAGATGCTAGTCTAGCGTTCTTTTCGCTTTTGAAACTTATATACGTCTTTCATTGTCTTTTACAGCCATTTACGTTCAGATCTGAGTTTTAGTATATGAAATATTGATTAAGACGATAAACCAAATATTATGGCAAAGTTCCTAAAAACGCGATCGCGGTATTTTTCAAGTGAGGGAGTTAAACTGACTTTTTAATCATGAGACTCTTTTAATGTGAGCTAAGTGGCTATTAAATGAAAAAAATTACACAAATGAAAATTATTATAGAGAAATATTAGAGAACTATTAAGTACTATCTATGTATTGTAGAGAATTATTTAAGAAAACTATTGAGATCTATGTATTGCATCTATGTATTTAAAATTATTGTGCATCTATGTATTGTATTATTTCGAAGCAGGAGACATGAAAAAGGAGCTATGCCCTTGCCAGGACTCGAACTTCTCGAATACGCGCCGAGTGTGCTGACCATTACACCACGAAGGCATGCTAAGAAGACAGGAAAAATACCTTGTATATTGTCCCTTTTAAAGGGCGACTGGAGATTAGGGGACCCAATCGCCAAATCCTGATGGTGAAGACTATCACTACCACTACCTTTCGCTACCTTTATTAGTTAGAGCGCCACTGTAGAGACATTAGGTATATTTTGAAAGCAGAAGATGTGAAAATGAGCAATGTCCTCACCGGGACTCGAACCTCGGACCTCTAGAATACGCGCCGAGTGTGCTGACCACTGCACCACAAAAGCATGCTAAGAAGACGGGAGAAATACCTTATAGTATTCTAAAGAAATTAAATACATGCCAGACAATAGAGACGATTTTCTAAATGGGTCTTTTAATCTAGAGGTGAAAAAGTTTGAACTTTTCCTAAAAATGAGATAGTTATGTAATTATTGACGGGAGTGGCACTTCACTCAAATGTATTCATTTACATTTCACGTAATTGGAATATTGTAACAGTTCTTCTAAAAACACAAACGCAGGCTACCTTTAAAAGTCTTTTATTAACAGAGCACAGAAACAGCTACAAAGGAAATATACATTAAAACAGAACATACACCAAAACGAAAAAGCATTTAGAATTAACGTCCGAGTCACGGTGACATAAGCTAGCCTCATCACAGCTGGACATCGATTGCTGTAAGTTGTTCTCTTCTCCGGTAGATGGCGTTAATTAAAATAACTATGTTACAACATATTACATCAGTGGTTTAAAATTCAAACTCTTAAGTTTGCCAAGTTTTACTTCTTTGTACGAAATATAGGAGGTATTGTAATCGAAAAATATTTGGGGTGTCATATTTCAACGACAATATGCATTCTGACCGCTCTCAAATCCATTTGAAAGATGTTTTTGCTTGACAACTGTACGTACTGACAAATTTTTAAAAAACGCTAATTTTTTACCTAAAATTAGCACTTTCAAAGTTTTTAATTAATATTTTGGCTGATTAAAGCGGAACGAAAATGGGAACAAATTGAAATGGCTTCCCACGAGTTTTTAGAATCGGGAATAATGTATTTAATGTTTGGCAGTGCTATTTTTATTTCATCCTAAAACTTAGAAATTTTTATTCACGAACTCTAGGATTTGAAAGCGAGAGGTGGCAACAATTTTCGAAATAAAGCAGATATTCATCTCCAGCTTGCAAGACTGTTGCCATTCGGCAAAATGAGGGCGAAAATTATCCTTCTTCCGAGTTTTTAATTAATATCCCTGATTTTAATCGACCTTTTCCAGAATCCAAAAAAGAATTGTGGAAGAGTGGTGACAATAGCTATAGTAGTGACTGAGTTATTAGCGAACAAACACACAGACGTTCTTCTTTTTATATATAAATAATGAAAATTTTAATATGGTGACACAGTAGACACTGAAAACGTGGACAACTTCCGTAGATAATTTTTATTTAACTATATTTCAATGAATAGGAACACAATAAAGCACAAAGGCAGCGACTTCGAAGATTCACAGCTTTGTACACAGCGATAAGAACTGACGGATATGGCGTTATTGGTATATAAGCAAATATTACAATATAAAAGTTAAGTAATTTTCTTTCGAATCATATAGTGTAACCAAATTTCAGATTGAATAGCAGGGAATTATCTCTAAGCCTAAAGTAACAACTTAGCGATAATTCGTTGAGAAGAGTGTAAAAGACCCTTTATTTAAAACTAAATAAGAACAGAAGGTACACTTCGTTTTGGGTAAAAGTATTTAAAAACAGGATATCTTTAGAATTTCCGATAGACAGTCTCGTGCGCAGAAGATAAATAAGATTGTGTTCCACTGCTCGCTTTGAAACCGTTAATTTCTTAATCAAAATTCATTATTAAAGTTAAAAAAATTAGGACAAGATAACAAAACAAATTCGAAATTCAAGATTCAGGCGTCCAGGTGCTCATATTCGGATGCAGGACTACGTTATTCAAAACTGGATGGCTCTAGGTATCGTCGTTTTTTCACAATGCGAAACACATACCTACATTCACGCAGATTTTTCATTATTTAATTCCTTTAAATATAATACAGGGCGATAATATTTGGTGACAACAACTCGAAAAGCGATACGCCGCTTCTAGCCATTCGAGTCAAAATACCGTTTCAAGACTGATAGCCCTTCTGGGCTCTACGCTCCTTTGGGCTAAAAAACATTAACACTCAAAGACAAAACACGACATACATCAATTGATAATATGATCTCTATCCACCACAATACTTGACACGATATGTCGCAGGAATTAATGAAGCAGGTAATAAACAGCGTACTGAATTGATGAATCAATATTGCAACTAAACTCGGAATCTGCAGCCTGTTAATATCCCACGCATATATTCGATGTTTGCTAACTCAACTAAAGACAGCAGTTTCAAATCACACTCAGTGTATCCACTCCGGTTATGTATTACTACGCGCATGAAAGCGAATTTTAAACGATGCAACTTAGGATCGTGAAGCGAATTTAAAGTAACTATTTCCTCTTCAATCTGACATGTAAAATATTTAGCTCCAATATTCTCGTAATGAAATTTTCCATCACTGAATAAATTTTTTTGAAAAATGTGAAAGGTTTCGGGTTTTATATTACCCTTAAAGGGGAGCTTTTTTTTCATTTACACGCACATACACGTTTCGAGAGCATTTGGCCCTTCTGGATTAAAAATATTTAAAAACAGCATGTCTTTAGAACTTCCGATAGACAGTCTTGCCCGCCGGAGATAAAAGTGTTTTATGTCTTTACACTTTTGCCACTGCCGGCTTCGAAATCGTTCAGTTTTTAATCAAAATTTCTTTAAAGTGTTACAGAATATGAAATAGATAATAAAACAAATTCAAAATTCGGGCTTCCAGGTCCCCATGTTCGTGTGGAGGGTTACGCTATTCAAAATTTGATGGCTATACGTACCGTCTTTTTTTCACAGTACCAGAAACATACACACATTCCTGCAGATTCTTCATTATTTTATTTCTTTAAATGTAATACACATCCATAATATTTGGTGGCAGCAATTTGAAAAGTGATTTAACGCTTTTGGTATTGGAAGCAAAATGCTTTTTCGAGAGTAATAGCCCTTCTGGACTAACGCCCCTTTGGCCTAAAAACTACAATACATAATTTAATATGATTCACACTGCCTCTAATCAAATCTTAAGAGAAAATCTGAAAGGCTTCAGATGTTAACGGTTGCCCCAAAACGGTTTGTTATGGTTTCTTACGCTCTCGTTGAGCTCGCAGTCTACCAGTTTGCTCTTGTACTCCTGCTAACCTCCTTTTTTTTTAGTCCAAAGGGGTTTTGTCCCTGAAGGACTATTGTTTTCCTTTTGGCATTTTGCGTTTATTCACTATAAATGTCCTATTCACTTTTCAAATTGTTGCCACCAAACATTATCGCCCTGTATTATATTTAAAAAAATTAAATAATGTAGAATCTGCATCAATGTATGTATATTTCTCCCATTGTGATAAAACAACGATACCTAGAGCCATCCAGTTTTGAATAACGTACGTTTCCACCCGACTATGGGCATCTGGAAGACCAAATTTGGAATTTGTTTTATTATTTATTTCCTATTTTGTAAAACTTTAACGAACTTTTGATTAACAGACTCAAGGATTTTAAAGCGAGCAATGGCAACATTGTACAAAAAAAAAACATTTTCATCCCCAGCGCGCGAGACTGTGTGTCGGAAATTCTAAAGATATGATCATTGGTATTGGCATACAGTTTTCTAGTTTTTTCAAACTTTTCTCAGTTCAGCATATCAATAGTCAGCTTTTCTAATAAGATGGCGAGTAAAATTTTTTTTTATTTTTTTATTAACACCTTTTAATGTGTGCTAACTAAATTTGTTAAATATCACGTTCGTCGCACTTACGCCACATAAAATTCAATTCAACAGCAAAATCACAAAATATTTAAAAACAACATATCTTTAGAACTCCCGATAGAGTTTTTAAGTTTGCGATACATATTTTTATATTCACTATGACATTTCTTTAAAAACTAGCATCCTAAAATAGTTATCATCAGAAAGAAAAAGTGTACAATGGTTTTAATGAGTTCACCTAGTGTAATTTCATAAAAAATTTGAATATTTCTAATTAAATATCTCATGATTTTAATACACGTTTATTTAAATCTATAACACTGAAAAGTATAAAGCAAATATTCTTCAGAACTGAATCTGTTGATTTTAAGTCGCTAACTTTATTACTCAGAAATGTTTGGAGATTAAATCTGAAAGTATCTTAGGCTTTCTCGAATGGCAACACGTTAGTTCGTGGAAGAGAAATGTTTCTTGCTGATGCAACACGTTGCTGTTATAGAGGCGAGTTTGTTAATTAAAACTGAAAGATACAGAATTACAAAGATAAAAATATTTTACATTTTTACGAATGGCAACAGTCTCGTGCACTGGAGATAAAAATATCGTGTTTCGAACAATGTTTCCACAGCTCCCTTTCAAATCGTTGAGTTTGTTAAGCAAAAATTCTCTAATTTTTACAAAATAGGAAATAAATAATAAAACAACTTCGAAATTCAAAATTCGGGCTTCCAGGTGCAAGTGTTCTGATTCAAAGGTTGATTGTTCTAGATGCCGGTGTCTTTCACAATGCAAAAAACATACACACATGCATGTAGATTCTTCATTATTTAATTTCTTTTCTTTCTTTATCTCTTCCTGGTGGCAACTTTGAAAAGTAATGTGCCGTTTACAGTGAACCAATGCAAAATTAAATTTCTAGACTAGTATTTCTTTTTGGGTTAAAAAAGGAAAAGGAAGAAATTGGGGGGCAACGTAAATTAATAAACATTACCAACTACAAGCATTTTTAGTACGCTGTTCGAACAGTGTTGTTATATTGAAAACTAGGACTCCCTCCCAAAAAAAACTTAAAGCTTTCAGATTTCATTTTACGCCCAAAGGGGCGTGTTTTTTTTTTTTTTTTAATGTTCTTTGTGTTACCTTTATTTATTAAATACAATGTTCTTCTCACTTAAACCATAAAATTCAATTCAACAGCAATATCACAATATATTTAAAAACAGCGTATCTTAAGAATTTCAGACGCTGTGTCTGGCGCACTGGAGATAACTTTTTTAGTCCAAAGGGGCTTTGTCCTTGAAGGACTATTGTTTTCGTTTTGCGATTTTGCGTCGGAAACATTAAAAGTCTGCATCACTTTTCAAACTGTTGCCACAAAATATTGCAGCCCTGTATTATATTTAAAAAAATAAATAATGAAGAATGTGCATAAATATATGTATGTTTCTCGCATTGTGATAAAACGACGGTACCTAGAGCCATCGAATTTGGAATGCCGTCATCCTGCCGCGAATATGGGCATCTGGAAGCCCAAATTTGAAATTTGTTTTATGAACGATTTCATATTTTGTAAAACTTTAACGAATTTTTGATGAACAAACTCGAGGATTTCAAAGCGGGCCATGGCAAC
>KK119730.1:41821-56428 GCA_000611955.2 Stegodyphus mimosarum | reverse complement strand
GCTTTATTACTTTGCAGCTTTAGCGCAAGTCTTGGGCTTATTAATTTACTTTTAATTACTTTCATTATGAATATATATATATATAAAATTACAAAAGATTTTTTTATAAACATAATATTATCATGCCTAATATTTTCGTTGCTGATCAGTAAAGACATAAAGTAAGAAATTTAAAACCAATTTTTCACAAAGACCAAAAATTGAAATTCATAAGTAATAAATTTGAAATAATCTTATAAATGCAAAAAAAAAGAATTTAAGAAATGTTAAAACCGAAACACTTGAAACAAGTAATACCCCAATTAAAAAAAATGAAATTTAAAGAAAAAGAACATAATAGAAGAGGAATTCAATCAACTTCAATGCCATTCGTCAGGAGGAGGAACACTGAAATCGACTGAAACCTTTCTTCCACAAAATCTTTGCTTTTCTGTATCCAGAATAAGCCGATGAATCATTTCAATGCATTTTAGTTGTAATAGTTCACCCGAAACTTTTGACTCCACTCCAAAGCAAGAATAAAACAAAGTAACTTCTAATCATTTTTTTTTTGTCTTAAATAAAGAGAACTCTGCATTCAAAGAATTGAAAACGTAAGTGAAATTATAAAATACTTTATTAAAAATTTCAAATCAAAATTTTACCTTTAAACAAAGAGAACATTATCTAAAGAATTGAAAACGTAAGTGAAATTGTAAAACTTTCGTCAAAAGACTTAATCTAAAGGGAATTAAAATAATAACTCACAAGAAATAATTAAAAACTTTGTGTACTTTCAATTAGAACACAAACTGAAACTATGAAAGATATCGTAACAGTAGTGACGTTTAGGTTTGCCAGTTTGGCATCATTGGCGAAACTAATATTCGGTGGCGAGAAAGTAATCCCTCAAAAGGCGAAAAATTGCAACAAAAGATAGAATTTTGAAATCAGAAGAAAAATTTTTTTAAACTTATATTAAAATTGTAATTTAAAATAGATATTTTGAAAAAGAAAAATATTACTTTACTAATTAAAACGAAATTTAAGTAAATGTGACCTTTTTAAAAACAACTAGGGAGTAAAGAATGTGACTCAGTGTACAACTTTAATTAAATTTTGGAATTAATAGACTCAATAAGAATGCTCACTTTTTAGCACCCTTTAATGTATGTCTCGCAAAAACATAGTTAATTTGTATTCGATAGAGGTCAAAATGGATATTTACTTTGAAATATGATACTCGGAATTTTTTATGATTACAATACTTCTTTTACTTCGTACAAAAAAAAAGTAAAAAAGTAAGTAAAAAACAGTTAAACCAAAACACTTCGAGGACTGTAAGTCCTTATAGGATTTGTCTTGTAAGGAATTATAGTCCTGTAAGAATTATGGTACTGTAAGATATTATAGACTTTAACCAATAGATTAACTAAGTTAACCAATATACTTTAGTAATTTCTTTCACCTTCGCCATGACATTGAAAACTGGTAAAATATTGTTGCGAAATATTCGGCGGTTGCGCCTGTATGTAAGCTTTCCGGCATAGCACTAGGGTTGCCATAAAATAGTGTGTAGTAGGGCTGCCAGATTGGCGACTTTATCGCCCATTTGGCGACCAAATAGGCGATATCCCATGGTCCAATCGGGAAGCTTCTAGAATAACTTCCTGTCGAGATATTTCTCGAAACGTGTGGAACTTAAAGAAAAGCTATATAAACCCTTGCGTTTCTGAGAGCCGGCATTGCGAGAATTGTGAGAATCGCTGCTTACTGTGAGTGCTAAGCTACGCGAGAGTTTTGTGAACGGAAAGCGATCGAGATAGTGCTTTGCCGTGAAACTACCTTTACAGTATAGCTTGACAGTGTATTGGTGATGGTTCCACGGTGTTTATTAAAAGTTTAGTGTTGCCGTGAAGCTACCTTTACAGTTACAGCCTGAAGCTGTGTGGCTGATTGTTTCAGCGTATTTATTGTAGATTTTCGACGCTTTTAAAGGTAATTTTGGAACTGTGCTGTAAATAGTGATTTTTGTAAATAAATTGTGCTTTTTATTGTTCTGCATCGTGTTTTCATCGGATACTCTCAAATCCACGAACCCGTATAACGCAACAATATGGAAAATATTTATTCTCTGTAATAATAAGTATGCTCATGCTGCAAAAATTAGCAGTAAAAAGAAGATAAAATAAAAAATGAAAAGTTCAAAGAAAACTATTACCATCACAAATAATAAAGTGACACTAAAAAACACTTAAGGGGTGTCGGAACCCCCTATACCGACAATGTTAAATTGGCCATTTTCGATGTACCTTTTCTCAAAATCTGCTGTAGATATACTCTTGAAATGTTTTGTGTAATTAGCGTGCACCTATCTGATTATACTGAAATGAGCTTTTGAAACATTTTGAATTTTAGACTAATTTATAGACTATTTTATTAGGCATAGTAAAATTTGTTTCTCACCCAAAAAAATTTGTGAAATTTTTTATCTTAATTTATCACAAAAAGCTCATTTCAGTAAATATTAGAAAATGTAATAAATAAGCCATAAAAATTGTAGGTACCTGGGAGCAGTAGTTCCTAAGAAAAGGTACATCGAGTATAAAAAAAATCACTTTTGGAGAAAAAGGCGTTTTTATGTAAAATTCCTCATTTATCAAAGCATTAGATGATAAAATAAAATTAGATTTTTTAAAGTTCTAATTTTCATAGAGATTAAAGTATAGTATTTTTAGAAAGCTAAAAGTGTAGAGAATTTGAAAATGCAAAAATCCCAAATCTATATTTTTTGAAGATTTTTGGTTTCCAACACCCCTTAACAGCAAATATGTATTCTGCAAATACTTTGTTCCCCATATAAGCCGGCCCACCAGTAGCGTCGCTCGGCTAGTCTCTGACCACTGGTAATTCAGTCCGACGTTCGAATCCCACTAATGGGCCGACTGCCTAAGCGTTTTCGTGGTTTTCCGCCTGTGTAACGAGTATACGAGTCAGTTTCCCTTAAAAAGTCCTCCAAGAAGACATCCCTTCCATCAGGCAGATAGCCCTCGAGTGCTTCTGCCATAATCAAATACACCATCATATCAAGACGCAAGAGAAACACGCTGACGTAGAAAATAAAACAGGCAAATCAACAAACTTGTATTCGGCCTAGATTTTGTAAAATCCCAATCGATTTCGAGGGCAAAACGGATCCCCCTTGATCAGGAGCAAAAAATTCTGCAAGCGAATGTCGATCATATTTATACCGTACAGGCGACCAGTGGAAGAGCCGATAGCGCCATCTGTCGGCAGAAATAGTAACGAAAAACGAAGGGTTAAGTTAGTTTATGCACCATCATATACCACGAACGTAAACCATTTGGTGTCTTGTCACATTACTAAATTTATTATACTCGTGATTTAAACTTGCTTTTCAAATTCCTTTTCAGGATTGTGTAAATACTGTTGCGTGCGTACGGGTTCGTAATAGAGTGAATGAACGAGTCCGATAATAGGTTAATAAAATTTATTCTTATGAAAAGAAATATAAAAATATAACAGAACGCTTGACTTTTTCTCAGAAATATTCGTACAAGTGTTCACACTATCACTCAGTATAATCAATTGTTATGTTTCAGACTACTAAAAACGCTAAAATTCAATGCAGTGGGCTGTATTTTAACGCATTGCGTTGTCTATTGAGAAACGTTCTAATGGCATTCTCCTAATGAGCATTATCTGGATTAGCTTTCTCATTAGATAAAGCAGCGTTATCTAATGAGAAAGTTAATTCAGATATCTCAATTCACGCGGAACTACAATTCGCAATAACAATTAAACAATCTAAGTTTACTGAAACTTTGATCGTTTATTTATTTACTTCTGGTACACAACTACAAAAGAGAGTTTTAACCAGTATATTACATATTAATCCCATATTAACATTTGCTTGGATTGAAAAAATAGGATGTACACTAGTACATCGTCGCACGAAGGCAGAATAAGGAAGGTGAAAGTTTATGAATATAGGTAAAGTACACAATAAACAGTTAAAATATCGGTGTACGATGCGTTGAGTTCTGGAGGAAAGCTTAGGAAGGAGCACGTGACTTTTTGAAGTTGCTTTGATGGAATTGTAGTAAACTAAAATTCCAAGTCGATATTCGAAAAATAATGGAAGGCAGCCCTTGCAACTTCGAGTTTGTCCATAATGGATTTTGCAGATTTAAATTTTACGAAACATTCTTTGGCTTTTTGCATGTGAATTTTTATCCAGGTGGAAAAGGATATATCATTTTCTTTTTCTGTTTCTTGCTTTTTCTTGAACCAAGCTGAAGAGGTGT
This sequence comes from Stegodyphus mimosarum, assembly GCA_000611955.2. Taxonomy (NCBI): domain Eukaryota; kingdom Metazoa; phylum Arthropoda; class Arachnida; order Araneae; family Eresidae; genus Stegodyphus; species Stegodyphus mimosarum. The sequence goes on along the minus strand of KK119730.1, from coordinate 52,121 downwards.
CTGGGATGTTTTGTTCTTTTGTGTTGGGTAGAGGCAGGAAATTCTGATTTCGCAAGTCGGAAATTATTTCTTTCTGAAGCTTCGTTTTTAGCTTTGGCTGCTTCTATGGCTTTAAGGATATTTTTAGGGTGTTTAACGCAACCCTTGTACGTTGAAACATGATCTCCACCCCAGAGGGAACATGTTGCAGGCTTTTGATCCTCTTTTTTCCGAGTACAAGTGTATGTTTCGTGTTGCTTTGCACATTTCATGCATTGTGTTGTATAGTGACAACGTTCCCGTGTGTGCCCGTATCTTTGACACTTATGGCACTGAACGGGCCCAGATTTAGATTTGTAAGTGGCAATGAAGGCATCTAAACCACGAAGTTTTTTGATTTTGTAGATTCGTTTATCTTCTAAGGAACGCTTGCACTCAACTTGGAAAAGTGGCAATTTAACTAGGTTTCTTTCTCTTACAGAAGTGACTTGACCTACTTTTAAAACAGGGATTTCCTTTTGAATTAGCTCCTCTTTGATAACTTCAGGATTTGTGCCTTTGGAATAATTTTTTTATAACAGCTTTGATAGGCTATTCGCTGTTTAATTTGAAGCTGTGGAAGGGAACTCCACGAGTTTGAAGCAATTTTGTTCTAAATCTATAGTGATCTTCAAATTCGTTGAAACAGCCTTGTATTTGGCGTACATTTACTAAAAACACTCAATCGATTTCGAGGGCAGCTACAGGTCCCTCCTTATCAGGAGAACAAAATATCTAGAAAGGGAAAGAAACCTCAGTAACCGCTTTTTATACCCTCGGGTAGAACCACGCGCGAGGAGGCAACGCCATCTATCGGCAAAAATAGTAATCAAGAATTATGTTAATAGAATTTTAAAAGCGTTAGGAAGGACTGGATTAGACTTAAAATCGTTCACTAAACATGCTAAACTTAGTGAATATGAAAAGCCTCAAGAAAATCCAATTCACCAACGGAAGAAGCTTTTTGGATAATTTTTGCAGATCCAAAGTCAAAATTATGATTCAATTTCCAACTATGATACGCTATTGAAGACTTGCTAATTTCGCCCTTTCGGACATAAGATTCATGTTCCTCGATACAAAACTTTAACGCTCTTTTTGTTTGGCCAATGTATTTCAAGCCACACTGACACGATATAATATAAATTCCCTAAGAATTAAACTCAGAAACAGAATCTTTTAGAGTCGAACCGTGAATTTTATTGATAGGGGAGAAACTGACCTGAAAATTGAATTTGTGGAGAATCCGTGCAACCTTATAACTAACAGAAGGATAAAATGGAAGCACGACAAAGTCATTAATATTATTTCTAACAGTGGAATGTCTTCTATGATGGGAATCTGAAAACTTTTTAACGGCTGAACACGGGAGAAAATCCTCGGTCAATAGCAACTGCTTTTAAATAATTAAGTTCATTGGTAAGCAAGGATTCTGTGGAACAAACTTTGAGCGCGCGAAATACATAATAGTAAAAAGAAGCCATTTTTTGCTTAACAGGGTGGCATGACTTAGCACGGGGTGGTAAACAAACTGCAAAGGGTTTACGGTACACAGTAGTGCTAAAATCAATTTCGTTGGCGATTATAAGAATATCAAGGAAGGGGAGGGAATTGTTGGATTCAATTTCAAGAGTGAATTAAAATTTCGGATAAATCATCTTTATTACCATCAAAAAGTGCGAAAGTGTCATCTGCATAACGAATCCAGAGACGAAAAGATAGTTTATGAAATAATTTTACCTCAAAATAGTGCATATAAATGTCAGCAAGTACAGGACTGAGAGGATTACCCATTGCTAATCCTTTAATTTGACGATAATATTCATTTTGGAAAACAAAGTGGGTTTGACTGAGAGAGAAACGAAACCAACGAAAGCGAAACCAACTCATCAATTTCAGTATGTGTGATATAGTGATTTGTTTCGTAATCTCGTATAGTAAGGGTTTCTCCTTTCATATTGGATCTATAATTTGTAATATTGTTACTTTCAATTTCTTCTTTTAATGTTTCCCAATTTGCACTAAAGTCATCGAGCACAACTGGAGGAACATTGACCCTAGGTTTGGGAGGGATAAAATCCTCTTCAGTTTCTTCATCCATTTGATCTCGTGATTAAGTTCGAAATATTTTTTTGACTGTTTCCGTTCATTCTGTTCATAGTTTGAGAGCGGGTTTTTTACAGAGTCATCTTCATTATTTATAGCATGATCGCTTTCATTTGAGATTTGAGAGGTTGTTGGAGTTTGAGCTGATTTTTGCATCTCCTGTAAGAGTAAATTTAAGGCATCCATTTCATTCCTAAGTTCATTATCTTTGTAGAAGGCGATATGAGTGCTTTCAGCGAGAGATGAAGCATAAATAACCTTGTCCTTGTAGTTGCGTTCTGGGGCTTCAGTAAGGGAATTAATCCGTTCCTGGATTGGTTTCGGGAGTGCGAAGGAGATTATCATATTTAGCTTCTAATTTCTTAATCTCCATGAATAAGTCGTTAATTAACCGAGCAAACGAAGCTAAATGTGTAAGGTTTTAGTTTAAACTAACAAAGTTTTATTTTAATTTGCCTTTTCTATCTGTTCTTATTTCAACTTCCCGTTAGAAGAAGCGTGCGTTTCAACTTTATGCTAATTTGAAGTGGAGCCAAGTTTCTATTTAAGAGAGGTAGGAACCTCTCAGTGTGAGAGAGCTTTTAGTCTCAGACCACTGTTTCTCTATTCGACGTTCGCCTGACCAGCTAGTATTTAAATTCTAAGCCGTAGCGCTGTTACGCTATTACTTATTGAAGTAATTCTAAGTGCGTTAGGCCAACCTCGCTTGCCTTAGGTGTAATGGTCAGCACACTGAGCCGGTAATTCAGAGGTCCGTGGTTCGCTCCCCGGCGAAGGCAATGCATATTTTTCATCTCTCTTGCTTGTAATTAACCTAATGTCTATACAACTTAACCACAGTTTTCTGCCACAGAACATAGCTGCATTCAGCTCCCTGTTCAAGATCAGGACTTAGGTTAATTCACGAATATGTTCGCCAAGAATATGCACGGAACACTCAGTCCTGACAAATGGCACAATTAACAGCATACTCACCAAAAGTCAAGTAGCTAAGATCATCCATAGCAGAGCGTAAAGGTAAAGGTAAAAGAAATCAAAATGGCGGCTCAAAAAAAAGATACACTCACGTTTGTGAAAATTGCAACACCAAGAAGGAATCCTCATAATTGAATGCAATTTAATACACAGTTGAGTGGTAGTGGTACAAATAAATGATTAAATGTTCAAAGCAAACAAACAAGAACAAGAGATCAGAATCAGCATTTTGTGTGGCCACCACGCGCCGCAATAAGTGCTGCTACACGACGTGGCATGGAGTCAAACAAAGTTTGAATGTCTGACTGAGGAAGAGCATTCCATATCGTTTGTACGCGTACCCAAAGTTCGTCTGCAGACGCAACAGGACGAGGATCACGAGCAAGACGCCGACCAATGACATCCCACACATGTTCAATTGGCGACATATCCGGGGAACACGCAGGCCAAGGAAGAAGCTGTACCTGCTGCGCTGCAAAGAAGGATTTAACAATCCGAGCAGTATGAGGGCGGGCATTGTCCTGTTGAAATACAGCGCCTGGCAAGCTTTGAAGGAAGGGAACAGCTTCGGGCTGTAGAACTTCACGGATATACCGGTTGCTGTTCAGATTGCCCACAATTCGTAGCAATTGAGATCGTCTATGATATGCTATGGCGCCCCAGACCATAACTCCGGGTGTTCGTCCACTGTGGCGTTCGATAATGCACTCCGGAAGGTGGCGTTCACCGGCATAGCGTCTGACACGAATGCGGCCATCATGGTACCACAAATTAAAGCGGGATTCGTCAGAAAACACGACATGCTGCCAATCAGCACGCCAGTCTCTATGCTGATTGGCCCATTGTAGCCGCAGGCGGCGATGGTCGTGCGTTAGGGGGATCCTGTATAAAGGAGTCCGTGCGCGCAGTCCACACTGCAGCAGACGTCTACGAATTGATGAAGCACACAATGAAACACCTGTAGCTATTGACCACAGTGCTGCCAATTGTCTAGAGGAAGCTGTACGGTCCGTCCGCGCCATGCGGACCAGGTGTCTATCATCGCGAGCTGACGTCACATTTCGGGGTCCACTCCCGGATTTCCGAGTTGTCCGACACTCGTCCGTCCACTGCTTCCAAACGCGCATCACTGTGCTGCTGTTACGCTGCACACGAGAGGCTACTGCACGATACGACAATCCAGCTTCACGAAGGCCGATGATTCTCCCTCGTTCAAACTCTGTAAGTTGTTCAAATCTCGCTCTCTTTCGTCGACGAGGCATAAGTACAGATTGAGTTAACGTTTACCACTAGCAGATAACCACCGATAACCATACACGCCTCGCTACAGCCGTCTATTTATTCGGATCCATCAGCCGTTCAGAGGGCGCTGCTCAGCATACGCATGCGCTACGGATTTGCAATTCTAATCATTTGCATATCATGCGCTACTTTGCATTTCCTGAAAATTTCAGCTCACTCGCGTAAGTCCTTCATGGTGTTGCAATTTTCACAAACGTGAGTGTAGAATATCAATAAAAACAAGCAACCGTTATATCATTAGAATTTAACTGAATGTGAAGCAAAAACTTGCCAAAGCAGTTATTTTACTAACTGAAACAACTTTATGTCCGGCGTTTTATAGATTTCAACCCGTCCCGCAAGATCTTTCTAGTAATAATTACTGCTTCTGAAGATTTCTGGAAAGCAAAAAGAGTGCGGAATTATGGTTACAGCTAACATAGTGGTCAATTAATTTTATTCAATTTCAATACAAATTAAAGAGATACAGATTCATTAAATGTTAAATGCACGTGCTCCTGTATTTTTACTTTTCCCGCATGGCTTTTCCTTAAAATTTGTCTCGCGCTGCTTTGCACCGGGAAATACAACAATTTTAATTATAATTCTACTGAAATTAGGTATCTAAATACAAAATTCGGAACAATACATAAAGAGAGAAAACGTTTCATTAAGCTCTAACTTCAATTTCGTAATTTTTTGCGAAACGTGTAATGCTTGGTTGCGGAAGACAGTTTGGGAAATTCTGATCTGGACCGTAGGTCTTCAGAAGGTTCTTATAGAGCCCAGTGTCGATGTGATATTAATAGCAACGAATTTGGATTTGGGGTTCAATGGGAAAAGTAAATTAAAAGTCACTATTATAATAGGTAATTAAAATATAAAGATTTAATTTTAAAATTAATATGATGCTATTGCGTTTTCAAGCTCATATATAGTTAAAATTGCTTTTCTCCATTTTAATTCCACGTTAGCAGAACAGTGAAATAAGTTATGTATAGACGCCCCTTTAGATTTCAGGTTAAAACTCATAATCTTGATCCAAACATTAGTAATCTTACAAAGAATCACCAAGCAACTCGTCACATTGAATCAATCATTTCTTTAGATGTAATAAAAGCTTTATTTTAATGGTTAGCTTTAAATACACTCATGTCCATAAATTAAAGATAATGCAAAATCAGGCAAAGGAAGAGTTAGAAGCAAAACAAATTTGACTTCTTTGTAAAGTTTATTTATTAAACAAAAGGTAAAGAGCAAAAACAGATGCTATACGTTTGATATTATTAAAAAAATTAGCGATTTTTTCTCCCTGGAGCAAATTACAAAAAAAAACCTATTTACAAAAAACCAATATTACATAATTGGTATGATTGTTAATACATTGTATGTCTCCCAGACGATGCAATACAGTCCGTACAACGCCTAGGCATGCTGAGTATCAAATGATCGATCCGATCTTGGGGGATATTACACCACTCAAAAAACAATGCTCTCCGAAGTTCCGATAGACATGTAGGAGGAGGTCGACGGGCTGCAACTCGTCGGCCAAGCATGTCCCACACGTGCTCTACTGGGTTCCAGTCCGGTGAGAATGCTGGCCAGTCCATACGGGTGATATCCTCCGATTGAAGGCATTCGCTTACGATGTTTGCACGGTGAGGACGGGCGTTGTCATCTATAAATACAAATTGTGCGCCCATGGCGCCCCGAAACAAACGTACATGTTGTTCCAGAATGACGTCCCGATAGATTTGGCTTGTCATGGTTGCAATTTGAACATGCAGGTCAGTTTTGGAACCCAGAATTATTCCACACCAAACGAGCACTCCTGCACCACCGTAACGGTGTCGTTCAATGATGTTTTCTCGGTGGTAACGGGTACCTGGAGCTCTCCATATAAAATCCGGTGAGAATCAGACTGCAAGCTAAACCAGGACTCGTCGGAAAACATCACACAAGCCCATTGTTGCGGTGTCCACAATGCATGCTCTCTACTCCAGGCTAACCGCAGGCGACAGTGAGTTGCAGTAAGAGGAACGCATCTGACAGGTCTACGAGCATATAGACCCATCTGCCCTAAGCGTCTGTACACGGTCTGCCTTGAAATTGTCGTACCAGTGGCCGAAGAGAGCCGACGAGACAGGTCTGAGGCTGTGCTCCGCCTGTTTCTTTTGGCAGTGACTGCCAAATACCAGTCCTCATTCGGCGTTGTAACTCTGGGGCGACCTGTGCTGTAACGTCTACTCACATGACCATCATCTTGGAATCGTTGCCGAAGCCTGGAGATGACACTCTGGGCAATTCCAAGATCGTCTGATACTTCCAGTTGGGTACGCCCACATTCCAGACGGCCGATAATTCTACCACGTAAAAAATCTTCCAAATGCCTCCTTTGTGCCATAACTATTCGGTTATTGCACTGAAATGCGTATAAATCGCCTGCGAAGAATTTGACTTCTTTGCCTGTATTCGTTCTATATCACTCTCGTCATTGTGACGTACCATCGGTGTCATCTGGTTACTTCCTGAAATTTGCATATGATTCTTGAAGATGTGTGTAGTGATTTTACAGGTGATATATTTATTTTAGAGTTCGATTTCCGCGTGACTCCGAATTATCCTTAATTTATGGACATGAGTGTATATCGCAGATATTTAATCTAAAAATATAATCCCCTTAAAATTAACAGTCTGAAAGTCGCATCAGTGTTTCTTTGTCTTGGTGTAATTATTTAGCAGTAAAATGGCAAGGAGTCGATAAAATGTCGGAAAATTCATCAAAGGGATCGACTATCAAAAATTGTTGTGGCCGTCTGATCGAGATAAATATTTTAAAACGAGGAAATGCCCAAAAGAAATCGACTGCAGAATTTGAATTTCACCAACAATACGCATGCTAAACAATTTCCAGTTAGAATTTTCAAGCAAAAACTTTGAGGCGATTTTTCATCTCACAAAGTAATGTCTCGAATTTCTCGCTTTCTGAATAACACACTTATAAAGCTTATAGTGGCAACACAGAATCACGAGACTTCTTTTGTTGCTGTGTGAAAGAAAGTTTGTGTAGGCGGAAACTGCAATGTTTGCAAACATTCTTACCTGGAGGAAATTCGATAAGTTTAGTTTCTACAAATACGATATGAAGTTTAAGTTCAAAGTAAATAGAGTATCCGAATGTATAAAACTTTTATAGTAGAAATTTTGTCGGGAATTTCGTTGTATTTTTCATGAACGCCAACGTAAGTCTCGCAGTTTTTGTGTAACTTATTGATTAAAGCTCTAAAGAACATGAATTTTGACAAAAACATAAAGATTAAAGCTCTAAAGGAAATGCTGAGCTAAAATCATTAGCGTTAATGAGGATTAAGAAATTCGAAAATCATTAAATATTTCAAAGTCTTGGTTAAGAACTGAAATGCATTTTCTCCGAGAAATTTAAGTCAGTCAGTTTTTTATTTTTTTTTAATTATTTTTAGAATCTTCTCTTAATTAATTGCTTTTGTTCTAGGAAAAGAATGTCGTTTACAGTTTTGTTGTGTACCTATGCATGATGGGCTATGTACTGTTTAAATAAAAGTTTTGTTGAAGTGCTTGAATTTAGTGTAAAATTGCTGATTTATGACATGTAGCGTTTTCACTATTTGTGGCATTAAATAATTTAGAACAAATTTTAAGATATTTCAGTTAAAAACGCAATTTTTTTTTTTTAATTATTCTTTCCGTTTCTAGCAATTCTATTCCATTTCCGAAAATCTCTGATAGTTTGTTTGCATCTGGAAGAAAAAGTTTGAATTTGTTAGGTTTGCTGTGAATTTTAGAGTATGACAAAAATCGCTTATTATAAAACCATGAGAAGAGCATGAAAATCAAGTGAAATATCGTTAAATACACGAATATAAAACGAATGATTTCATACGCTGAGGTAACATCGATCTTTGGTTTATGTGACTACGGCAAAGTCTCGAGAGCTATCTACCTAAAGAGAGGGATGCCTTCATAAAGGGCTTTCTAAGGGAAACTGCCTCGTATACACGTTACACATATGGAAAACCACGAAAGTGCCCATGCAGCCAGCTTGTTTCCGAGATTCGAACCTCGTACCAAACTACCAGTATCCAGCGACTTTACCCCATTGCCGCTGGTGGGCATACCTATCTGTGAAATTTTACCTTAATATTCTTTTACTGTGTACAAAATTTGAAATTAGAATGTTCATGAATTCAAATACTCATTCACTAAATAATTTAAAAACCTTGTATAAAAGAGGACATATACCGGGTGGCCATAATTAAACTGACAGTGCTCACAGTGTTCTGTAGCGCGATCTATTTGCGATAATGACGCCACATTTTGTAGGACGATTAAACAAGATAGGGAACGAAGGATTGCGCGAAAAAACAAATTAGTTCCAAAAGTCACCGCTAGGAGAATATTTGGCGCTGTGTAATACAAAATATAGTGTTACCAAATGCAAATTAATACGGAATAAAATTACCTTTTATTATGCACGTTTTCTGATTTAATTCAAGTGCAACATGGCAACACTTTTAAAAAAGCGTAAAATCTACGTACCGGTGTTTAACCGGTAAAGTCTCGTGTTCTGCAATATCACGTACGCTGAGCAGAAGAAGTTCTTTATTCAAATTTCACGTTACATCCATTGGCACAGTGCCAGCTGCTTGGGTTTTAAAAGGCAATGTGTTACGTTTCGAATCAATCGGATTGAAAGTTTATGTACAATGTCTCCTTCTTTAGTCGAGCGTGCGTTACTGGTCAAATTCTTTTACCTCAACCAGTGCAACGAGTCAGTCGCTCTTCGTGCTTTTAGAAAGCCCAAAAAAAATGCGTAAAGGTAAGGGTTCTGTGTCAATTAATGGGCTACGACAGAAATTCACAGCAGAAAGAGTCATTAGCCGCTACTTTCCAATTGCATGGCCACCTCGGTCGCCTGATCTTACCCCATATGACTTCCGGCTATGGGGTTACCTTAAGTCCAAGGTTTATCAAAATAAAAGGTAATTTCCGTATTGATTTGCATTTGTTAACACTCTTTTTTCTATTACACAGCGCCAAATATTCCCCTAGCGGTGGCTTTTGGAACTAATTTGTTTTTTCGCGGAATCCTTCGTCCCCCGTCTTGTTTAAACTTCCAACAAAATGTGGCGTCATTCTCGCAAATAGATCGCGCTACAGAACACTGTCAGCACTGTCAGTTTAATTATGGCCACCCGGAATATATATTGTTTGTTACATTAAAATATTATTCTATTCTGTTATCTGCAGATGTGTCTACATTTCATTATATGTCATAATTTTAATTAATTATTTTAAAGTTCTTGTAACTACTTTAATTCAAAAGACAGCATTCCGAAATTAACATATTGTTGCGAAAAATTCGGCGGTTGCGCCTGTATGTAAGCTTTCCGGCATAGCACTAGGGTTGCCATAAAATAGTGTATGGTAGGGTTGCCAGATTGGCGACTTTATCGCCCATTTGGCGACCAAATTGGTGATATCCCATGGTCCAATCGGGAAGCTTCTAGAATAACTCCCTGTCGAGATATTTCTCGAAACCTGTGGAACCTAAGGAAAAGCTATATAAACCCCTGCGTTTCTGAGAGCTGGCATTGTGAGAATAGCTGCTTACTGTGAGTGCTAAGCTACCCGAGAGTTTTGTGAACGGAAAGCGATCGAGATAGTGCTTTGCCGTGAAGCTACTTTTACAGTATAGCTTGACAGTGTATTGGTGATTGTTCCACGGTGTTTATTATAAGTTTAGTGTTGCCGTGAAGCTACCTGTACAGTTACAGCCTGAAGCTGTGTTGCTGATTGTTTCAGCGTATTTATTGTAGATTTTCGACGCTTTTAAAGGTAATTTTGGAACTGTGCTGTAAATAGTGATTCTTGTAAATAAATT
>KK119730.1:20981-36634 GCA_000611955.2 Stegodyphus mimosarum | reverse complement strand
TTTTTTTTAAACTTTTTGTGTGTTACCTTATAAGGTATATCTCCTGCTTTCGTAGCGTGCCTTCGTGGTGTAATGGTCAGCAAACTGAGCCGGAATTTCAGAGGACCGTGGTTCGATTCCCGGCGAAGGCATTGCATATTTTTCATCTCTTCGGCTTCCAAAAATCCTAATGTTTCTGCAACCTTTATTTATTAAATATCATGTTCTTCTCACTTAAACTATAAAATTCAGTTCAAGAGCAGTATCGCAAAGTTATTTTAAATTGAGCATATTTTTAGAATTTCCGATACACAGTCTCACGCGCTGGCGATAAAAATGTTTTTTTTTCTGTACAACGTTGCCATTGCTTGCTTTGAAATTCTTGAGTTTGTTAATCAAAAATTCGTTAAAATTCTACAAAATATGAAATCTACAATAAAAAAAATTCCAAATTTCAAATTTGGGCTTTTAGTTGCCCATATTTGCAGTAGGATTGCGTCATTCAAAATTATATGGCTCTAGATACCGTTGTTTTATCACAATGCGAGAAACATACATAAGTTTATGCAGATTTTTCATTATTTAATTTCTTCAAGTACAGGGCAATAATATTTGGTGGCAACAGTTTGAAAAGTGAGACATCCAGAGTGATTCGACGCAAAAACGCAAAATAAAAACTATAGTCCCTCAGGAACAAAGCCCCTTTGGACTAATAATTTTGAAATAATCCTCTTGATTTTTAATAACTGTAATATTCTTGCTTTCAATTTAAGTGCAAAATTAAACAATTGTTTCCTGTGCAGATACGTTACTTTTAATTAAAATCATATGAGGAAAAAAAATATGTGAAAATTAATTAGTTAAAAAATTTATTCCTATTCTTATCGCAAACCGTAATTTGAAATTGCATCTACAACTGTTTCTTATACCATAGCTCAGATGAATTCGTTTTCTATTATGCGTCAATTAGTGTTTCACTAAACCGAAGCTTAAGGCTATAACTACATGCGGTGCGAGGAGAGCAGCTGCTAATGACCTGACAATAACAGACGCCTTCCCCCACTGTCTACCATGGAGGTAGGAAGAAAGTTTCCTACCTCCATGTTGTCTACCATTGCAAAAGCCTCCCCCGCTAAACACCCCTCTATTTTTAACCTTAACGGAGAAACAGCAGCTAACAAACCTTCTTGCTTCTACTCGCACATGTTTCCGGTAATCCGAAGTTACGGTTGTTGAGGTAAAACTTTTATCACCCAGCTTGGCGATCTTTCTAAACATGCCTTATATTTCCAATTGCAAACGAACTGCGACTTATTTTCCGTTTCCTTATTTTCCGGGGACATTTTTTCCGTTCCTTATTTTCCGGGTGACATTTTTTCCTACAACCAGATTTTCGACGCTTTTAAAGGTAATTTTGGAACTGTGCTGTAAATAGTGATTTTTGTAAATAAATTGTGCTTTTTATTGTTCTGCATCGTGTTTTCATCGGATACTCTCAAATCCACGAACCCGTATAACACAACAATATTTATTATTCAAATGTCCAGACGGTACAGTGGTTTGGGGAGACGGTATAGTCATGCCCAGACGGTATAGTGGTTAGGGGAGCCGACTGCGATACAGAAGGTCCCGGGTTTGAATCCCGGCGGAGACATGGTTGTAAATTATCTTTCTTCCCTTCATAATAGGAAAGTGTGGTGACCTGTTAGGTGGCTTCATAATAAAATGACCACTACTTTTGGCATTAGTAGTGGGAAACCCCTAAAAATGGCTAGTGCCCACCATAAAAAAAAACTCAAGTTCCTTAAATGTCATTTTGTTTCAATTGTAGGGTGTCCTTTATTTGGCATAACAAATTATTTTAAGTTTGACACCTTTCCTGAACTCCTCAACTTTTCCTCGCATTTCCTCACCAGGATGTAAATTTAAAGCTAAGTGAGTATTTTTAAATGGGTAAATCTCTAAGTTTAATCAGAGCGTGTTTTCGCTAGCCAGTGCACGTTTCGTTTCTGACCTTGCTGTTACGCCCTTTGGCCATTTCTAATAATCGCCTGTTAGGTTTGTGAGTCAACCTACGTTAGCCGTAACTTAACGTGCTAATACAGCACTATTCTAATTAGACTTTGAATTGATTTATATTCTACGTTTAAGATTCACCGCAAGTTATCGGTGTTAATGTGAAGCACGAAATACACTGCGCAAAAAAAAGGGACAGTTCTACATCTCCCGTTCTACTAGGCCGTTTGACGAAATTCAAATTGCGTTTTCCATGTCTCGAAAGCGCGACTCAGGATATACATTCGATTTACATATAGTTTTGTTATAATCTAGGTATTTTGACGCAAAATCGGACTTTTTCTGAAATAGCATACCAACATTTTTCCATATTTCGATTCTACGACTCAACGTCAATCGGCCCAGTAGAACGGGAGTTATAGAACAGTCCCATTTTTTTTCTGCGCAGTGTACATGCCTTTCTATTCTTACTTAATAAAGGGTTATTTCCACCCTTCTTATGTGCTGGTATTATAAAGAAATAAGATGTCATAAGGCGATAGTAGCGCCTCCACTTGAAGTAAAAAGTGACTTAGATGCTAAACGAGAATGGCGTATTAAGTCGTATCCTTTGATTTGTAGAATTTTCCATATGTAGATTAATTAACTGATTGTTGTTGCTGTTTCGTTTCAAATCCCCTTGGGGCAGGAAAGCCTACATCAACTTCAAGCGACCTTGCCGCGCAAGCAGATCGCAGATGTCGTCCTGACATCTGCGATCTGAAACAGCCATCTGAAAAACCTGACATCTGAAACTGCCGACAGCTGTTTCAGGGAGACGCCTGTACATTCCAGTAGGTGAGCGGGTGAGGCAGGGAGGGAACAGGCACACTAGGGGAAGGTCTTTTCTCCCTCACTGAATTTCATGCATCGAAGATGTCCACTTCTGAATCTGGTCATGGCCGTTTGGATAGGCCTAGATCTTTTACTCAGAAGTGACAGGCCTGGTTGTTCAGCGAAATACCACTGGTGAACAGAATTTTACCCTTGGGGGAGCCTGTAACCCCAAAAGGCTTGTCCCCAGGTGGCGGATCGGGGAATGCCTCTATTGGTTTTCCAATCGGTGGTAGAAGGGAAATAATGTACCTTTCGCGGACCAACAGGCGTAGATGTCTAGTCAGTCCTCAGCCGTCGTGGTACCAAAGAATATGTACTGTTAAGAAGGAAAACTTCGCAGAAGCAGAAGTGGCTCCCTTCCAACGAAAAGGGAAACAACTGCGCATGCGTGAAATATCTGTCGCCAAAAAGCGCCAAAGCTCGAAGCTGAATGTCGAAATTGGTTTGGACAGGTTCTACCGTTACGTTTAGCAAGAGTTTAAACAAAGAATAGATTCTTTGCTTTCAAGTAGCGATATGGACAATGGAAGTTCAACAGCCAGTGAAAGTGAAACTTCACCTAATATTTCATCATTTCCGAGTTTAAATTATCGCGACAAGTCAAAAAACAATTCATCTTAACCCGTGTTCCTCAATTTCCTATACACGTCGTGGAGGAGGAAAATGTCGGCTAGCTACCAAAGAACCGGCACATCACAGAAGGGAAATTCTCGCCAACAGATTCCGTGGCCAAATCCCTTGGCGAATGTTCCCTTTTCTTTGTAGCGGCGTTGCAGACAAAGTGGTTTACATTACGTCTATGGAGCCTTTCCTTCTTTACATAGAGGTTCTTTGGTGGTACATCGCCTCAAATGAAGCTGCATATTACCCTTCGCCATGGACCAGCCGCAGCCGCATTAACCGACTAACTGTACATAGTGTAAATAAATAGTTAACTTAACCTTGCTTTGAATCAATCATCGATATAATGCGCTTCATATAGAAAGAGAGATTTTAGATACGATAGAATTTCGATTTAGAATTAGCCTTTCGCGACAGGTATCATTTCACGCTCGTGAGAGAATTCTCCAAGTTCTTTGTAGGATCTAGTTTAATTTATGTGGAAAAAAGATAAATCTTACACAATTACTTATTTATCTCTTTGAAACACTACTGATATAAAGTAAGTGATCAAAAAGACACTTAGTATAAACATCCTAGAACAAAGAAATACGATGTTCTCTCTCTTTCCCTATCACCAAAGCACTGGAGAGACCTTTCGACTTGTTAATATGTTAATTTATGTATGTATATCCACTCTGTTACTTGGCTCAGTGATCTCAGTTTCCTTAGTCTTATATGTTTGTAAGTTGTGCTTTTTTTTTGCTTTAAAATGATTGAATTATGTTGTCCCTATCTTCTCGTTATGGTTTTCATGCCTTTAGTAAATCTGCATGCAATACTTGTAGAGAATTATCAACAATTTAAAAGTTGTTTAAGTTCGGCTAAGCCTAATTATTTTTCTCATGGCGGACATAGTTGTTTACATTTGAAACTTAGGAGAATAGTGGATTTGTTGCCAGTCTATAGAAACTAAGTTTCGCAACATCAAAGATAACGCCTTCTTTTATTATTGCGAATTAAATCATGCTTGATTCATTCTGGAATTTATTCGGGGAAATAAACGTTTTGAGTTTTTATGTATTTTTGCCTTGTCGCGAAGTGAGAACTGAATTAATTAAATAAGAAACACTGAATCGGTTGTGAAAAACTGTTTCTTTTTATTATTATTATTATTATTTTATTTTACACATCGTTTGAGATCTATTATAGCATTTGAATACAACATGTGGCAACGATTACGAAATTTTCCAGATGATATACATAATTTTTTGCATTCTGATGAGTTATAAAATCTACGAGATGTAACGCTCTTAAGTGAAGCTACCACCAGAGTGTCGCTGTGGTAAACCAATAAAGAGAATTTTAAAGAGCGCATTTACTCTATTGTGGTTTATATGTTATCGAAGAAGTTTAAATGAAATGCAAAATGCGTATAATTTAATATTCCGTGCAAGGAAGTCATGTGGTGTACACATCAGATTTTTTAGTTTTATCACCCACAAATCTTAGTAATAAAGTTTACTTTAGACTTATCTTTCAGTCTTATTTTGTGTATTGTTAAGGAACACTTGGCAATAATTTAACTAATCCTTTTGTACAATTTCTACCGGTTGACCCGCGCCCAACCGGGATAGTGGTTAGCGACGTTGACTGCCGTCACGGAGGGCCGTGGGTTCGAATCCCGGTGAAGGCATGGATGGTTGTAAATGTATAGTAGTGTTTGTGTGGCAAAGGGCACTCTAAATATGCGACGAGCCGAAGGTCCTCTCGAGAGGTTGGTGGTAGGAAAAGAAGGCCTGGAAGACCTCGGACCCGTCCTACTGGGGTGCTCTCCTTCCTTAGCAGAGTCGTACTGTCACCTGCATGGCGCCCAAGGCGGTTGTCAACGACGGGTGCCATCTTGCCGACTATCCACGATAAATTTCGTGGGAGTCTTCTGATGTTAAAGTCACAACAAGTCTATCATCTGATGTGAGAACAAGTAGTTCCAAGTTAAATTGACCCGCAGACGTTGTAACATTAACTGAAACTTTTGTAAATAAACACAATTTGTTAAAAAAAAAGAAAAAACTTTTAATCCACTTTTATGCTTGATAATAAACGCATGGCAAACATCAACCTGCGGTTGTTGAAACATTCAGCTTCAGCAGTAGTTCTTCAAACTGTTCTTTCCTTGTACGAAATTTCTTGAACAAAAGGCCTGTATTTCACATTCTTGATAACTTAAGTACTATACAGAAATATAACAAATAGTCGGATTTCGTGCATATGACATTTCAGTATCTAGATAACTTTTACTGCAGCAGAACACGTGAGAGCATTCTGCAAAAGATTTTCAAAGGAAAGAGACTGATGCGGAAATAATGACAAAGACGATGCAAATCGCCACGCAAGTAAGCTATTTCAAACATGAGTGGAAGTCGGCACGAATCTGCCTATATTCGGAGACTTTAACAACTTTATCATTAATCGATAACCAGATTTATAACTCAGTACACATAAGTATGGTATTTACAGCGAAGAGTTTCTATTAAAGCTGTAGTTATTCTACCGCCAGCATATAGTACAGTATTAACTCCATATCTGTAGATAATATCTTCGAATAACAATGAATGCTTTTAAAAATAAATCAATAAAATATTCGTAGATCATATGTAATTGTGGTTAATTTTATTTAAAAAAATCTGATGTGTACACCACATGACTTCCTTGTACGAAATATTAAATTCTACGCATTTTTTCTTCCATTTCTTTTACACTTATTGTATTGAATTAAATCTACTTCTTCGATAGCGCGTAAACCACAATAGAATAAATGCACTCTTTAAAATTCACTATATTTGTTTACCATAGCGACACTGCGACACTCTGACGCTAGGTTTAACTTAACGGCGCTACACCTCATTCATTTTATAACTCAGAATGCACAAAAATTATATCATCCGAAGAATTATCTAATCGTTGCCGCATGTTCTATTTAGATGCTATAATAAAGCCAAAACGATGTGTAAAAGAAATTAAACAACCAAAAAAAAATTAACAGTTTTTCACAGACAATTCAGTATTTCTCATTTAATTAATTCAGTTCTCATTTCACGACAAGGCAAAAATACATAAAAACTCAAAATATCTATGTTAAAAATTACAACGTACATCTTAAACACTTATTTCCTCGAATAAATTCCAGAATGGATTAAGCATCATAATTTAATTCGCAATAATAAAAGAAGGCATTATCTTTGTTGTTGCGTTAAAACCATTGTTGTTGTTTAGTTTCTCTAGATTGGCAACAAATCCACTATTCTGCTAAGTTTCAAATATAAACAAATATGCCTGCTATGGTAAAAATAATTAGGCTTAGCTGCACTTAAACAACTTTGAGATTGTTGATAATTCTACAAATATTGCATGCAAATTTACTAAAGGCATAAAAACCTTAACTTTAAGAGAAAAACAGCATAATTCAATTACTTTTAAAACAAAAAATTCGCAATTTACCAATATATCAGAATAAAAACCAGAGCTCACGGAGCCGAGTAACAGAGTATGCATATATATACTTTTCAAACTGTTGCCACCAAGTATTCCCGCCCTGTATTATAGTTAAAGAAATTAAATAATGAAAAATCTGCATGAATGTATATATGCTTCTCGCAGTGTGAAAAACAACGGTACCTAAAGCCATCAATTTTGAATAATGTAGTCCTCCACCCGAACATGAGCTCCTGAAAGACCTAATTTAGAATTTTGAATTCATTGTCTATTTCATTGTCTATTTCATATTTTCTCAAAACTCAAACTTTTCTCAAACTTTAATGAATTCTCAATTTATTATTATTATTTATTTCAATTATTATTATTATTACTCAATTATTATTACTGAATTTATTATTATTTATTTCTCAATTTATTATTATTATTATTATTATTATTATTTATTATTATTCTTATTTATTATTATTTACTTCTCAAACTTTAATGAATTTTTGCTTAACAAACTCAAGGATTTCAAAGTGAGCAATGGCAACAGTATAAAGGGGGTCTTCTAAGGATATTTTCGGGTGCGTACGAGTTCGTAGTAGATTGAATGCACAAATCCAGTGTTGCCAGATCGTGCGATTTTTCGCAAATTTGCGACTTTTGCCAAACTTGTGCTACTAAAGTTTTAGTATTTGCGAGTTTGCGAAATTTTTGCGATCTCCATCATTTCCTTATGCTACTTCTTGCGACTTCAAAGATTATTTTAATATATCGTAAAATGCTTACATATTAAAATAATGTATCAATGAAAAATAATTTGTATTAAAATATATAGAGAGATACAATGTAGGCTTAAATAGAAGTTGGAATCTGGCAATCATGTTTACATGTGAGCTTTCCTTTTCAAGGCTGAGCAGCCTGACACCGGTATAACGATAAGGGGGTAGAGGGAAGGGGCAAAAAGTGGGAAAGAATGAAAAAAATGCTTCGGGGCCTCTCACCTTCCCCCTCGTCCCCCCCTGTGCGTTTTGTTTTTAAGTCAGTTCATCTTTCCAGTTCTATGGTGATAACGAATGGAACAAAACGAACTTCGAGCTTGGATATCCAAACAGAGAAAGAAATTAAATTCGTTCTCCTGATTATGATATTGCTACTGACTAAGCAATGGAAATTTGACTTAAAAATCAAAGCAACTGTTCACAATTAAGCAAAAAAACAATGAAGTAAGCGAATCAACTGCCAACTCAAAACATTTAGTACAATAGCGCTAACAATCTAAACGTGAGAAATCTCCTAAGAACGGATATGCACAAATTAACTTAAAAATAGAACCTAAATAAAATGAGAATTAATTAAAAACCGAAATGGTGAAATCCGAAATGAACCGAAATGAAACATTTAAACAACTGAAAATGAGCAATGCAGTTTTAAAATTTTAGTTAAAGCTAAGATATGTAAATAAAACGACTAAGAATCGAATACAGTCTAAAACTTAGAGAATCAATAAACAGTAAATTTATGATGACGTCAGAGGTCATGTGAGCACACATAACTATGGCGTCACAAAAAATCACGTGACTTCTAACGTCATTTTTGCGATTTTTTGCGACTCGTTGAGTCTTCTTTTGCTACTTTAGTTGAACATTTTCTGGCAACACTGCAACGATAATAGGCTAATAAAATTTCTTTTTATCAAAATAAATATTTCAGAACTCTGGAATTTTCTACAGAAATATTCGTGCAAGTGTTCACAGTATCACACAGTATAATCCGTAGTTACTTTACAAACTACTAAGAACGTGAAACACAACGCAATGCAAAGCGCATTTAAATAGAGAGCTTATCCGATCTTACGCTGAATTCGCAACAATAACAACAGCAGCAAATTAATCAACTGAACTCTGAGACATTCTCTCTCCGGCTTTATATAGATTTCAACCGATCGCGAGATATTTCTTGCACTTTCTATTTCTCGAAATTACTGGAAAGCAATAAAAGTGTGGAATTACGGTTACAGCTAACATAGTGGTCAATACATTTATTCAATTTCAAGACAAATTAAAGAAATAACCATTTATTAAATGCACGTGTCCTAGTCTTACTTTTCCTTCATAGCCTTCTCTTAAAAGTTGTCTCGCTCTACTTTACACAGAAAAAAAAATACAACAATTTTAATCATAATTCTACAAAAATTACCTATCTAAATACAAAATTCGTGGTATGTATTAAAAAAAATATGTTTTTTAAAACCATATTTATTTTTATGTATTAAAAAAATATGTTTTTTTGTATGTATTTGTTTCATGTATGTATGTGTAAGTGAAAAAATGCCCCTCTGAGCGTAATACAAAATCTGAAAGGTTTTAGATTTTTTTTCTTATTTACCGTTTATTTGGAAAATTATATGTGATAAATTTTTGTGAATTTTTAATCGACTTTGTAGTGAATTTTTTCGTGAACTTTTTAATCGACTTTTTTAATCGACTGGGCAGAGCTTTAGAAGAATTTGAGATTCTTTGAAGTTAAAACTTTTTACTACGAGTATAAAATGAAGCCTCACAATGCAACATTATTCAACAAATCGTTTTCGACTTGCACATTTAGATATTTGTCTAAAATATTTTTTGGCCTATATGTTCTATCAGAAAAAAATTTATTT
Source organism: Stegodyphus mimosarum (assembly GCA_000611955.2). NCBI lineage: Eukaryota > Metazoa > Arthropoda > Arachnida > Araneae > Eresidae > Stegodyphus > Stegodyphus mimosarum. The sequence continues at coordinate 27,021 of KK119730.1, read as the reverse complement.
TGGCTTTCCTCATGCTCGTTTTTACTTTTTTTTTTTACCCCCTTTCGAAATTGATTTATAAAAGCTTGTATTTTTACACTTCGAAATTTCTTAAACATTTAAAGGAAATTCACTTTTCTAGAATTTTTTGATTTTTTTTCCTCTTTAGAAGGCCTAGTTTTTATAAAAGATTTTACATAAAGATCCTCCTACTTCGAAGATTGCAGTGTTTTCCCATTTTGAGCAGCCTGGCGAATGGAAAACTCGTGTGTGAGATTATGTTTAAACACTTTGAGTATTCGTTTCCTTCTTTTCGAACTCTTTTTCGAAACTTTTTTTCGATATCAAATTTTCAACTCTTTCTTCATGCTCATTTAAAGCTCCATAATTATTTCTTTCGATGTTTGACTATTTTTGTAAAGGTATCCGACCTCGTACAAAAGACGGTTTTCGGTCAAAATTTCGATTTTTACTTTATTATATTATATTAAAGAATGCATCTTTAGCTATCAAATACAAGTTTTTTCTTGTTGATAGGTTAATTAGAACTGAAGTTATAAGCAATTTTCTATAACGGAATAAACCGGAAGTTCCATTATTCTGAACCGGAAGTGAGCATTTAAAGAGATATGGATGTATTGCTCCCTTGTAGATTAATGGTGACAAAGTACTGGACTTGGAAGTTATTTCACAGTTTTGCACCATTTGCAACAAAATAAACAAAATGGAAAGCAATCTTCAGAACGACATACGTAAAGCGTAACATAATTGTTCTGTAAATTACGAAGGAGCAGCTTCGGGTATGGAACCAGTTGATGCTTATCGCCTTTATGAATGATCTTAAATTACGAAAGCTGTAGTACACGGAATATTATGGGGATGGGTATTCTAAGAGTTTTTGATTGTGAAAGATAATATGGTAAAGATTCTGTCAAGAAATTAGAATGCATTGGACATGTACAGAAAAGGGTTGGTAGTAGACTGCGAAAAGTAAAAAACTCCGTTCCTGCATTGAAAGGAAAAGATAAACTGGCTGATTATTTTATTGATAAACTGCAGAATTAGGGATTGCAATTAGAAGAAATGTTGGAAACTTAATTGAGATACGGCAGGCTGGAAAAGCTGCTTGTTCAATTGAAGCTGTTCTTCTTCGAAGCCAATGCATGGCCAGTGTCCACCTTGATCAACGAGTTGGTGCAACTATCAAAGTACAATTGCAAAAAAGAAAAAAACAGCCAAAAAAAAAAAACCCCTCTAGTATATCTACATATATTTTAAATTTAATTAAACCTATACATAGAGAGAGTTGCGTAAACAAAATTTATTAAAAAAGTGCGTATATGGCAAAACTCAAAATATCAAGGAACGTTTTAATGGCATTTTATTGCAAATTGTTCCGAAAGAAACATTCATAAATGTAAGTTGTTAATGTTGCGTTATTTAATGTTATTTTATGATGACTTTATGGTTTGCTTGAAGTATATTTAAAATTAGGTATGTGTTTTTAATTTTACACTGAGCAGGGAATTCATAAACTTGATATAAAGTGCAAAATCACGACTCTGGCGGCATTCCACAATTTTTGCAAAAAACCAAATAAAAAAATTACGCTTTCTTCGAAAGAAAAAGCGCAATGTTTCTTAAAAGAACCAAGGTGTCAGTTACAAAGCAGGCGAATTTTAATTGTCAGAAATGTTTCTTTCATTAAGAAATTGTTTTAAGAAAACTTTAAACTTGTTTTCTGAAAAATGTAATTTTTTGCAAATATTGCCAATGGTAACAGCAATAACTCAAAATTTTATCGACGAAATTAAATGATACTTTCCATATATGTTCCATATAATCTGATGCGTGCTCTGAAACGGAAGATTTCAGAAATATTAATTACAAGTTGACTTGCTACTTTTTATTTTTATATTTTGATGCGAAAATAGGAAAATATACAGTAAACACTGTACATTTTGATATATCTCAAGAATATATGAATATATTTTAATTATTTTGCTTCACTTCATACAAAACAAGTGTAAAAATAAATACAAATTAAAAAACCCGTGTATTCATGTATACATTGTTCACCGTGGTTGTTGTCGTAAAGCCAAAATGTAAGCAAAAATTTTCCTTTTTTTCATTATTTTTCAAAATTAAAATTACTTAACATTACGTTTTAAACTGTCTTCGCTTATTAATGTACTTATCTTCAAATTAATATGTTTATAGTTAAAATAAAAACTATTTTTTAAAAAATGGCACCCGAACGAGGTCGGATGAACAAGAATTTCCTATCTTTTATCATCTCAACTGTAAAAGAATTTTACTTTGTCCTTAACAACTTTTGTCGAATAAGGTACTAAACGATTCTAGCATTTAAATGAAACTGCTATTATTTTTGAAAAATTTGCAGATTTATCTTCATTGGTTCATGCTTAATCAATGTATTTATCCCATCCTTAAGCGAAACGGCTCTTTATTAAGGCAACTCTGCTTTTCCAAGAGAAATTCAGGAAATGTTTTAACGCTTGTAATTAAAATAACAGTAAAATGCGGGGGAAATGAATTATGCGTACGCTGTAGTTATAAAATTCAACTGAGGTTTCTGCATTACTTATAATGAATTTTACGAGACTTTTTACGACTCTTTTCGTTGGATCATATTATGGCAAAATGACAAGGAAACTTGTGTTAAATTTTTGGAAAGAAATGCTGCTCTTATGCATTCCTTAATCGTTAAAAGAGAACATGAGGGTAACTAACATATGAGTTTTGAAATTTTCAAGATATTTCAGCTTAAAAGGGCTAAAGTAATGAATCATAAATCGCTTGAAATTAGCTCAGCCCCTCCGCAGAGCTGCCAAAATAGTCTAACGTTTTCTTTATAATAAACAAATTTATTTAAAACTAGCGGAAGTACCCGACGCCAGTGAGATACATTCCTGTGACGTCAGAGGTCACATGATGTAAGAACTGCTAATGTAAACAAACAAGCTTGTGCTGTGGTAGATGTGTTGAAAATTCGGATATTCGGCAACAGTATTTTCCAACAAGCCACCAGAATATGAGATAGTACTGACAGTTTAAGAATAATACTTGCCTATATAAAGGCAACAACTTTAGATGGCCAAGCATTTCTAAAGAAACAGTTACAATACATGTTGAGAGGATTGGGATACTCACTTCTATGTACATCATAAAACCAGAACACACATTGAACGTTTATAGTTTTATCAGCAAAATTTGAAAGTTTTCTACTTGATTTCCTATAGTATTAATTAACTTTATTTTTTAAATTATTTCCAGTACTTTTTTGAAATCTCATGAATCATTTGCAATAATAATTCTGTACACTGCTTAAAAGGAAATGCATAAAATAATGTTCATGTATGTTGTTGTTCTACACCGAAAAGAAAAATATAATTATTATTATAATTTTAAGTCACAATTTTATCAGCCTGATAAGCACAACAAGATGGTTTTCAAAATGGTAGACTCAAATGTCCGGAATATTATAAATACAGTTCCCCTAAAATTATGTGACGTAGTGATATTAATATTATACACATATCAAAATTAATACATAATTTTGTACCCCTTGAAATTTAATTGTTCATAAATAAGTGACTCTTAATCTACAGATAGCATAAACTTCAGATTAACATGTATTTTTAATATTAGAGTATAAATGTCAAAAAGAAAATTGTATGGATTTGCACAACTGAGTTCGCTGTAATTCTAGCTGTGAAATTAATAATTTTTTGGTCATAGATATTTCTTTATTTTATAGTAAAACGCGATAAAATATACTACATTTACGAGTATTGATCAAAACTTGATTATAACAAATGCTTAAATTATTAAAACACAATGTGATAAAATTAATAAAAATTTAGTGGTATAACATGTTCTATGGCACCGTAATTAATAAGAGAAAATTGGCTTGGTGTTAATGTTTTTGCAAATCAACCGATCTTGCATGAATTCAACTATTTCAATAATTTAGAACAAGTATTCATGAACTATTAACAAATATTTACATTGTACAGTCTGGAAAACATTATTCAAGATCTCGGGAATATTTTTCAACTATTGATATACACTTAACATTCCTGATAAAGTAAAAGATGAATATTGGTAAGTATTGTGCATAAAAGAAAATTTATGAATCTTACCTCATTTTCTGCAGAAATTTCCACAGACGTTTTACAATTAATTGTTTTTTTTTTTTTTTTCCATTTCTGCCTTAATACAGCTTGCTAGAAGTACCTTACTATTTGGCATTACGTTAAAACAAATGTTATTAACTTGAACAAAAGAACATCTTTTTTTTTTATTAACATCAAGAAAAGAGAAATAACTTCCAAGAGCACTTTTTAATTTTTTACAATAGCTGTAAATTTCTAAATTAGAAAAATCAATTAATTTTAGTGGTACATCGGCTATAGCCTCCAACGTAAACTGCCGACATTGTTGTTCTTAAACCATGTGACCACTTTATCCCTCTTCTTCTCTTGCGGAATGTATCTCGTTAAGTTAGATTGAGAGTAATGCATCTGGCAACAGAGAGAACGATAACACTGTAATCCTTCTCTAATAACGATGCAAAAAATACGATTCATAGTCATACATTTTTCAGTCTGATGGGACATGAAACCCACATAATTTCGATAAAAAAATAAACTAATTCTCTCTGCTTATATCAGCAACAATGGCACGCAGTTCATCTTCGTTTTTCTAATCAAATGGTCGTAAAAGCTCAAGTTCCATCCAATATTTCACTTATACTCAATTTTAGTCGATTAAATGTGGTAAAAAAATTTATCAGAAATCAATAACACGATCAAACAAACTTCTTTATATGTATAGATTTTGTAAAGCTTACAAATTTTTGATTAACAAACTCTACGATTTGAAAGCGAGCAGTAGCAACACTTTTCGAAATAAAGTATTTCATCTCTAACACGCCAGACTGTTGCCACTCCTAAAATTGAGCGCGAAAATTGACGTTTTCAGAGTTTTTAATTAATATCTCGGCTGATTAAAGTCGTACGAAGATGGGAACAGTCGAAATGGCTTCCCAAGAATTTTTGGAATCGGAAATAATGCATTTAATGTTTGGTAATGCTATTTTTATTTCATCGTAAAACTTGGAAATTTTTTATTAACAAACTCTAGGAGCAGTGGCAACACTTTTCGAAATTAAGCATTTTTATCTCCAACGCGCGAGACAGTTGCCACTCGGTAAATGAGTGCGCAAAATTATCGTTTTTCCGAGTTTTTAATTAATATCTCTGATTTTAGTTACTTTTTTTTCGGAAAAAGGGAACGTCGACCTTTTCCAGGACCCAGAAAAGAATTGTAGAACTTTTGGTGACGACATCTATGGTAGCGACTGAGTTATTAGAAAACAAACAAATCTTTCTTCTTTATACAGTCTAAATCCCTCAGAGTGAGATGTGAAGAGTGACAGCCGTTTTCGCGCCGTTTCGCGTTAAACAACGCAAGTTTACGACTGTCTTGGTAACAGAATATGCTTCGCCACCTGCAAGCGTGACCTTGGAGAGGGGAGTGAGATGAGGGACAGGATGACCCCCTGTCCAGGCAACGTGACCTAACACGTTTGTTCTGAACGCCATTTCAACCGACGACAGTCATAAGAATGGATGCTGCTCCTTTGCCAAAAGTAAGTTCGCTTTTAAAACATATATACAATTATTTCTTAATAGAAATATCTTAATTATTATAGTCTTATAGTTAGATTTACGTGTAACAATTGAAGGATGTATTAAAAAATAGTTTTAGTTTGCTCTTTTTTTAGGTATCTGTATACAGATGTATAAATTTGCTTTAAAGAGTGTGGTGCTGGATAGTTTTAGTGTAGTGCTGGATAATAGTGCTAGATAGTTTTAGTGTAGAATAGTGCTAGATAGTGCTTTATTACGTACTGCTAACACAATAAGAGCTAATATGTATGGATGGTACTTCTTTGTAAACACTTCTTAAGATTATTTTTATTTTTGTACAATTTACACAACACAATCGACTTTAATTATTTAAATTCAGTTTT
>KK119730.1:0-11400 GCA_000611955.2 Stegodyphus mimosarum | reverse complement strand
AATTTATAAGGCAAACATTAAAAATGGTTGCAAATACTTAGTGTCAAATATTTAACTTATTTCCATGCAGGTTTATTTGTACTGAAATGGACTGCAAAATGCTACAAACGCGTAATGCACAAAATTACTATCATTTAATTAAAATATAAATAAATTAAAGAACACTAATTAAAATATAAATAAACATATATATTAAATTAATAAAAATTATTATTATTATTATTTTTATCGCCTTACTAAAATGTCGCCAAAAGTCGCCAAACTACCAGTTACCATATTCCAAAGATTAGCCTATGTTTCTTTTAGTCTGAATAACTTCTGAAATAGGCCATAAGCACTATGATTAGGTTTGATTGTTTATTTAATTGAACGTGATGAACATAACTTTTCGTGATTCTACGGTTACATGACGTAGCGTACGAGGACTATTTTGCTTAGGGAAAGGACGTCTACTTGGAGGATTTTCTAAGGGCAACTTGCTCCTGTTGAAAAAATATGAAAGCGACAAGGTCTGCGATTTTAACCCCGGCTTAATACCAATATTCATGATCTGATAGGAGTACTGAATACCAATATTCAGTGGTCTGGATCGGATAGAATCTGTCGTCTTACAATCAGATCTCGATTTCCTAGAATCATTACTCTAAGTCCTTAGTTACCTTTCGCGGTATTTAGATATTGAAAAAGCGTTAAAAAACACCAACACCCAGAGGCGAAAAGAATAAATGAAAACCTCATTTTCCCCCCCTTGGCTTTGGTGCTTTATGACAGCGTTTAAGTAACACGTTTTACAATATATTGTAACAAAGTATAAAATTTTTGTACACATAAGTACTAAAAAATTACTTTAGAGCTCTGGCTCCATGCTAAACAAAACGTAAATATGAACCAATCCTACAAACAAACTGCATGAGCCTCAAAATTATTTTAATTAAGCTTGTGGTTATAATTAACTACGTAATTCCTAAGTCAAGAGACAACCTAATCTAAGATTTGATTCATATCAGTTTGCTGAAGCTAAAGAAAATCAAATTATTAAAGGGGGGGAAGAAACATCATTACACAGAAAGAAAATAAAAGAAAAAATAACATTTTACATTCAGATTTGAATTGCGTTTTATTTACAAGATTGCTGTTACGAAAAATTGTCCGTTTTCCAAACATATATGAAACAATAAGCTATTTAAGTACATGTTTATTGTGCTATATTTTACTGCGGGAGATGGATTTATCAGGACTGAGTATTCTGTGCGTGTTCTTTGAAAACATGGTGAAGTACTTACAAGGGTTCTTCTTCTCAAGTCCTGAACTGGAACAGGGAGCGAAAAATACGCTATGTCCTGGTGTAGATACTGTATTGGCGAATAATTGCACTTGAAAGGGATTTGAAATCCTCTTTTATTAAATCACTATTAATTACACACTTCCCAACTCGGGAGAGATACAGAAAGTAAAAGGCCACACTTGGGCCTAACTTAACAATCAAATAAATTTAATACTAAACCTAAAATAGAAATGTAATTAAACTTTGCTTCGCAAAACAAATCGCGCAGATTGGCCTCTAACTAACTGGTGCGTAGCAAGAATTACTAATACTAGTGCACTTCAATTTATTTCAATATGCAATCACGTAGTAAGCACTATGGCTTATAATTTTAGCTGCTAGCTGGTCAGACAAACGTCTAGCAGAATGACCGTGATCCGAGACTAAAGCTCTCTCACACTAAGAGGTTTCTACCTCTGGTTTAAATAGTACTTGGCTGTACTTCGAAATTAGCATAAGCTGAAAACGCGCGCTTCTTCTGACGGGAAGTTGAAACAGAGAAGAGATAGAAAGATTTAAATTAAAATAAAACTTGGTTAGTTTAACTAAAACCTTACAGATTCATCTATCGCCTTCAAAAGATGTAGTGAAAGATCTTTTAAGTATCAGCTGTTGATAAAATAATAATAATAGTATTAATAATAATAATAAATGAAGCTTAGTAAAAATTGTATGGAATAAAATGAACAAATTTATTTTATTCCTCGCCTATTTTCCTATTTATGGGGACTCGGTACCAAAAAATTGATGAAATTTCCAATTTTTCAATTTTTTGCTAGAAAAATACCTTAATACTCTTACTACCCTGAAGAGAATTTTTGAAATGATCTGACGGTAATAAATGGTATAACATGCTTTTAAACATTTTGACAGCCCTTTAAATGCGACGCCCTCTCAGTTTATTTTTTTTTTAACTTCTTAATTTTTTCCAGTAAATTATTAAAAATCAGTGTAAATGAAAAAGAGTGTAATTAAATATGACTGCAAGTATCAGGAAACTCTGTTTATGTTTATAAACTGATTTATTTAAATACAACGTGAAGCAGGGGAAAAAAATTCTCCACCTTTAAAATGGCAAGGTTATATCTATCTCGCTCTCTATATATATTGTTACGAAAAATTCGGCGGTTGCGCCTGTATGTAAGCTTTCCGGCATAGCACTAGGGTTGCATTAAAATAGTGTATGGTAGGATTGCCAGATTGGCGACTTTATCGCCCATTTGGCGACCAAATTGGCGATATCCCATGGTCCAATCGGGAAGCTTCTAGAATAACTTCCTGTCGAGATATTTCTCGAAACGTGTGGAACCTAAGGAAAAGCTATATAAACCCTTGCGTTTCTGAGAGCCGGCATTGCGAGAATTGTGAGAATCGCTGCTTACTGTGAATGCTAAGCTACGCGAGAGTTTTGTGAACGGAAAGCGATCGAGATAGTGCTTTGCCGTGAAGCTACCTTTACAGTATAGCTTGACAGTGTATTGGTGATTGTTCCACGGTGTTTATTATAAGTTTAGTGTTGCCGTGAAGCTACCTTTACAGTTACAGCCTGAAGCTGTGTTGCTGATTGTTTCAGCGTATTTATTGTAGATTTTCGACGCTTTAAAGGTAATTTTGGAACTGTGCTGTAAATAGTGATTCTTGTAAATAAATTGTGCTTTTTATTGTTCTGCATCGTGTTTTCATCGCATACTCTCAAATCCACGAACCCGTATAACGCAACAATATATTGAGCTCAGCAAATATGTCTATGTGTATTATCAGTCAACTTTGCTATGCTTCTTCAAAAATTGAAATTATTTGTCATACGAGTCGAACAGAAAGAAGTGGTGAAATGAAAGCGATCAAGTTCCTGACTGTAGCATTATTAAAATAGTGCTGAAACAAACATTAAACTCTTTAATTAATTAAAATATACCTACATTATTTTAAAATGCAATTTGTACCCTAGGAGAAATGGCTAAAAGAAGATTGGAAATCACATATGCTTCTTAAAGACAATGTTTTATATTTATTAAAATTTCAAATTTTGCTTTTTGAAAAAAATGAATGAAACGACAAATTAATATTATTAATATTAATTCTAAGTGTTTTAGAAAATATGTTATAATTGATTCATGTATTGAAATTTTTTTGAACGTGTACTAAAGAACAAAACCAGGTAAAGAAAAATTCTACTTGTATTTTAGGATTTTTTTTTTCAATATTTGTAGCCAGATGGGGTTTTAAACATAAGCTTGTAATTTATGTTTATATTAACCAATTAAACATTACTAGGTTTTATTTTATATATATATGTATTGAAATTCAGTAGTAAAATTATTAAGAAATTTGAAATGATTTAATGACGATTTAGACAGTTTACATTCTTTAAACTGCTTTTCTCAGTTTTCATTTTTTCAGTATATTCTTTTACTTAAAGTCCTAAAACTTCTACAGATATGGACTAAATTATTAAATATTTTTACTGCTTATTCAAAATTATATTCTTAATAGAAACAAGGATGCGTTTTGCAAAATAGTGAAAAGAAAAATTATTGGAAGTGAAAACATGATTGAGATCATCTTTTTTTAATGTTTTTACATAAAAATGTGCTTTTTATTTTTTTTTTCTTGGAAACTAATTCATTAATCGCAAAATCGATCCTTAAAGTTATTAAGAACACTCTAACATATGCAATAAAAAAATTTGGACCAAAAACATTCAAAATTGTGGGAGAAGAAGGAATTTTTAATTCTTAAATTTTTCTTAAAAATATTTAAATTAAAAAAAATTACTAACAGAAAATTTTTTTTTCAGCTTAAAATCATTTTGTCTTGTATAACCACTTAATATTATTCATAGAAAATAGATGAAAATTCTTAAATAAAAAATATCATTCGAAAGGTACCAAGTCCTCTTAATAAAAATCACTTTGCTTATTATTATGCTTACTTAACAAAGTTCAGAATGCCACGTGTCTAGCAAAACCAGCGCTAAGCATTTTGTATGTAGAAGGACAAGGTACTAAAATTTTATGTTTAATCTAAGACTGAAAATGAATTCTCAATAAATAGTTTATCTGGGTGAATTACATGGAATGTTTAATAAAACAATAGCTAGGTAATAACAAACGAAATTTCAGAAAAGCGAAACCCTTCCCAGCAGGGAACCTTAATAGGCTCGCTCCCGTGCAATCGCTCCCGTCGAAATTGCTGGTGGAAAGAAAACCTAACGCGAGCGTATACATGCTTGTTGGCCGCTTAGAGGAAAATTTTGGTTGGACGTATACGTATATGCTTGCTGGGCGCTTAGAGTAAGATTTTGGTTGGACGTATATATGCTTGCTGGGCGCTTAGAGCAAAATTTTGGTTGAACGTATATATACGGTTTGGCCGCTTGCTTTGAACGTGTATATACTGTTTGGCCGCCACAGCAAATTGTGTATTAGCTGCATTATTGAAATAAAATAAACATATCTACTCCTTGTCTTTTTGTTATACTATAGCAGTATAAAATATTTTTCTCAGGTGGCATTACATGATATCTCAAAATTGGCATGTTTTTTAAAACTGCAAGATTTACTTTATTCTTTGCATATGAGACTTGGAATTAAAATTAGCATGTACAAAAATGAGTTATAGTCTAAAAGTATATGCAAACATTTATTCCCCTGTAATGATTAATGTATAGGAATTTTAAAATATAACTTCTCAAAAGTAAAAAGCGTTTTAAGCTAACTAAAGATTTTAAGCTTTGTTCATAATTTGGGGTAATAGATTAATTAATTTTAAGCTCTTCATAATTTTGTAATAAGAAATAAAAACATTTCTTTTGCAATATTTTTGTGCAATATTTATATTTATTATATGAAGTTAAAAACAATAGCATGAGAGTATTTTATGGTTACTCATTTTCTGAGTCTCATGCATTGCAAATAAAGCTGAATAATTTTATGTAAGGGAAATTAATTTCACATTTTTTTTTCTCAGTTCAATGTATATTAAAATTTATTATACGATTTTTTATGCTCAAAAAGACAAACTACTAGTAACATCAATACACAAATTGTATTAAAATATTCATTTATAAATAGCATTTTAAGAAGTTAAATCTAGTAGATTATAATACAGGTTTACTGAGACATATATATAATCAGCTGTTTTAACACATTCAAATTTTCATGATTATAAAATATTTCAAGAATTGTTTTTGATAAATTACTTTTCCGACTATTGTGATTTATTCAATGGAAAATTTAGCTTACAATTTACATTATTATGCATTATAATCTTGTGAATAAAAGCTATGAATAAGCATAATTTGTTTTTTAAAATTTAGAATATATATCACTATATATATGACTCATCTGAAATGATTTTTTAAATTTCTTTTATGAAACTATGCATTTTTGATTTCTCAAATCAAATCTTGAAAATTTTTGAAATATTTATTCAAAAATTTTAGTACCTGAAACTATTTTTATTCCAAAACACAAGTTTTCATTTCGAATATCTTGCTATTCCAATTTTTATACATAAGTTGTATTAATTTCCTTATTTTTATTACTTACTGCACATAGATAAAGGCAAAACAATGTTTCTGTAAAATAAAATATATTCTGTGAATTCAAAGTAATTTCATATCAGAAGTACTGTGAGAAAGTGATAGTGTTAAGTATTTCCGAATGTTAAATATTCTAACATGACACCGAATTTCCAATATTTTAATATGGATGTAATTTATATATATATACCTTATAAAATGACCTACCTACTATATGAATATATCCCCTATCGAGCATGATGCCCACCCGTAAACGGTGCTCTACCGGGTTGAAATTTCGGTACACAGGGTCTGGTCGCATGAAAGGTTTCGCTTTTTCCTCCTTGTAAAACATGAATGACAGCCATTTTCCCTTCGAAACTTCCTCCACGAAGGCATCTTTCTTCTTAAGCAGATAGCCATCGTGGGCTTAGCCACAATCAAACAAGCCAAATGAAAAAAAAAACCTGAAAGGTTTCAGATTTTAAATTACGTCCAAAGGGGCGCTTTTTTAACATTTTGTGTGTTACTTTTATTAATTAAATATCATGTTCTTCGCACTTAAACCACAAAATTCAGTTAAAGAACAATATCGCAAAATAATTTTAAACTGAGCATATCTTTAGAATTTCCGATACACAGTTCCGAGCGCTTTAAATAAAAAAAGGTTCTCCCCCCCTCGTAGAATGTTGAAATTGCTCGCTTTTAAATCGTTTGAGTTTATTCATCAAAAATAAAATATTTTTTGATTTTATTGTTGAATTGAATTTTATGTGGCGTAAGTGCGACGAACGTGTATTTAACAATTTAAGTTAGCACACATAAAAAGTTGTTAATAAAAAGATGAAAAAAAAATTTACTTACCATCTTATTAGGAAAGCTGACTTTTGATATGTTGAACTGAGAAAAGACTGCAAAAACCGGGAAAATGTATGCCAATACCAATTATCATATCTTTAGAATTTCCGATACACATTCTTGCGCGCTGGAGAGAAAAATGTTTTTTCTGTACAACGTTGCCATTAAAGCTTTACAAAATACGAAATAGGTAATAAAACAAATTCCAAACTTGGGCTTCCAGACGCGCATATTCGGGTATAAACGTACGTTATTCAAAATTGAATGGCTCTAGATTAACGTTGTTTTATCCCATTTGGAGAAATATACATACATTTATGCAGATTCTTCATTATTTAATTTCTTTAAATATAATGCAGAGCTGCAATGTTTGGTGGCAACAGTTTGAAAAGTGGTACGACTCTTTTAGTGATTCGACTCAAAATCGCAAAACAAAAACAATAGTCCTTCAGGGACAAAGCCCCTTCAGAATGGAAAATAAATAAATAAATAAATAATAAAAAATAAAAAAAACAGAATATATATCTCGCAGATGCGCAAAGTTCAAAACCCATATATGAGCTAGTAACATTTTTGGCATCAGTATTGATTGCGCTAATCTGTCGACTGAATTTAAACAAATCCCATCAGTAGCCGAGCAGTAAATCCGCAGAACACTGGTAATTCGATCAGAATTAAATCTCGACGAATAAACGGCTGCAGTGGACATTTTGCTGCTTTCCTTCTGGTTTTAGAGCCAATTTCCCTTATAATACTCCTTCAAAAAAGCATACCTTCTTTCAGATAGATAAGAGTTACATTTTTTGACACAATAATTCAGTCCTGTTCATATTATCCGTCAATGTAAAACTGTGTTAACTAAAATTTATGTGTATAAATTTATGTCCATTAAATTTAATCGTTTTAAATATCGAACGTTTTCTGCCAATAAAACATTCTTAATAAATTTAAAAAAAAAAAGAAAAGGAAGAAAGAAAAACATGAAAGCAGTACCTTTTGTAATCACCACCCAAATCTGTGATTTGCTGCCAACGTTTTGGTAGTTTTTCAAAGCCTTCGGTCCGCAATCTTGGTGGCCGCGTGTCCAAAAATAGATCAACCTCATTTCGGACGTTCTGTGCAGACTGGAAGACAACATTAGCAAGATGTAGCTGCAGGTGTGAAAAAAGGTAGAAGTCCAAGGGAGGGATGTCGATCTATATGGTGGATGTGGCAAAAAAATCTCATTCGAGTCCGTACATAGTCCAGCTGGTGAATGCAAACACATGTGGTCTTTCATTATCTTGATGGAACATTACCTTTTAGCTCCGGAACTCAGTTCGACTTTTTTTTTTATAGCAGCGTCAGCAAGGGCTAGCATCTCGCTGTACATCTTATTGTCGAAGGTTTACCTTTTTCCAGATACTCTTTGTGGATAATACTATGGGAAACCCACCAGATACAAAACATGATCTTTTTGTTAGTGCAACTGCGCTTTGCGACTCTGCCGACGGGCACACCGGGTGCAGACCAACTCCCTTTTCGGCCTGTGTCGTTGAAATAAATCCACTTTTCGTCACAAGTGACGATCTGGTCCAGAATTTTGTCCTTGCGTTGGTATTCGAGCCGATCAGTGAATGCTCGAACACGTCTTGCTTGAGTCAGCTCATGCGGCACCCAACGATATAACGTACGTCAGATTTATGCGATGCATAGGGAGACTAATGGATACGGCACAAATTACTGGCTCTCGAGTGGTTGCATACTGATCTTCTTCGGCAAGTTCTTACAGGCAGGTCTCACCAACATCAGTAGGCCGGCCAGAGCGCTTTGCTTCTTGATTGTGATAGTCATAGTTTTTGAACTTTCATTACAAAACCTTCACAGTGTCATATGATACTACATTAGTACCTAAAGCTGTACACATGATTTAGTAATATTCTGTAGCTCATGAGTAAGTAACGAAGTAAATGGTGCTTCTAACCTGGTAGTGAGATAGTTTAGTTTCAGACACCTTGTGCTGAACGATAACAATATTTTTTTACATATTTCACAACACAGTCTAAAGCAAGTCTCTTTCTTCCAAATGGCAAAAATCGTTTGACAAAACATGATTAAATGCGCCAACGCGAGCTACTTGCGCCGACGATATTTGCAGTGGCGGGGATCGTTAAAACCCAATATATTATGTTAAATTAATAATACAAGGTGTTTATAAAGTCCCGGACCCATTTTGATGTTTAATAACTCATAAAATAATGAAGATATAAACAAACTTATGGCATTTATTGATGGAATAACTTACATATTTTCCTTTTCAGGTTTGAATATCTTTACGTTTGTAAATATCGTCTGCGCGTGTGGTTCATTTCAGATAATTTCATTTTCCAGTCTAAATATCTGTACTTTTCTAAATATCGTCTGCTTTCTAATTGCATTTTTCTCTCTTTTGTTTTTGGCAACTATTGCAATATTATGTTTACTTTTGATGTGTTTGTTCTAGTACTTTTGTATGTCATGTTTTATTCGATCGGA
Source organism: Stegodyphus mimosarum (assembly GCA_000611955.2). Lineage (NCBI taxonomy): Eukaryota > Metazoa > Arthropoda > Arachnida > Araneae > Eresidae > Stegodyphus > Stegodyphus mimosarum. The sequence continues at coordinate 2,182 of KK119730.1, read as the reverse complement.
TATTAAGGAGAATGCATACACCACAAGAGAAAACACAGATTTTATGGTGGTTCATAGAAACGAAATCCATAATGCAAACACAGAGAAACTGCACAAGAATTTACCAAAAAGATCCTCCATCCAAAAGCAGCATCTTGCGGTGAAAAAAGAATTTTCTAGAAACTGGAAGTATCGAGGATAAGAAACGTTCCGGACGTCCCTGCACAAGTGATTTTGATGTTAAGCGTGTCATAGAGACATGAGGCACAAAGCGATTCCCCAAAGGTTAATGTGCGGTGTGGACTAATGCACGACCGAGTCATTGGGCCTTTCTTTTTTACAGAAAAGACGGTCTCATCAGTCGTATACTTAGACCTGTTGGAAAACTTCGTATTTCCACAACTAGAAGAGCTTCAGCCACATGTCTTTTTGCAACAAGATGGTGCACCACCTCGTTGGGGTACCATCGTTCGTAGTTCTTTGAATGACCATTTTACAGGAAGATGGATTGGGCGAGGAGGTCCAATTCCTTGGCCACCCAGATCACCTGATATAACGCCGCTGGACTTTTTCCTTTGGGACAACGTTTACAGGAGGAGAGTCTCCAACATGGATAACCTAAAAGCCAGAATAACAACCGCAGTAGCCTCTGTGGGTGCCGACATGCTTGCCGGTATCTGGCGTGAAATTGAATATGGACTTGATATTCTCCATGCGACGAACGCACACGTGAAAGTTCATTGACAAGGATCCTGAAACTTTTTGAGTCTACCTAACCATTTATGTTATTAATTTTAATCTATCTTTATTATTTTACGAGTTATTGAACATCAAAATGGGTCCGGGACTTTATAAACACCCTGTATATTTATGTAAAAAATAAAAAATATCTGAAAGGTTTCAGCTTTTAAATTACGTCCAAAGGGGCATTTTTTTAACGTTTTGGTGTTACCTTTATATATTAAATTTTATGTTCTTCGCACTTAAACCATAAAATTCAGTTTAACAGCAATATCGCAAAATAATTTAAAAGAACATATCTTTAGAATTTCCGATACAGAGTTCCTCACGCTGGAGATAAAAAGTTTTTTTCCCCCCGTAGAGTATTGCCATAGCTCGCTTTTAAATCGTTCAGTTTGTTCATCAAAAATTCGTTTAAGTTTTATAAGATACGAAATAGATAATAAAACAAATTACAAATTACAAATTTGGGCTTCCAGATGTGCATATTCGGATGGAAACGTACGTTATTCAAAATTGGATGGCTCTAGGTACCGTTGTTTTATCACGTTTGGTGAAATATATATACATTTATGCAGATTCTTCATTATCTAATTTCTTTAAATGTAATACAGGACGATAACTTTTGGTGACAACAATTTGAAAAATGATACACTCGTTTATAGTGATTCAACGCAAAATCGCAAAACGAAAACAATAAAGCCCCTTTGGACTAACAATTTCCTAATATTTTACTTTATATCCACATATGCAATTTATTTTATGCAAATATTTAGTTATTCACGATAGAAAATTTGAGTTAGTAACTGAATCTATCTATATATACATTGATTTTAAGAACTGCCAAGGTTTTAAAGTTATTTTATTTTTTCAATTCCCTTTCATAAAAATGTGATTTTTCTGCTTGCAAGCATGGTTTATTTAAATTTGCTGATTAAAATTTCAAGAAATTCTGATTATTCGTGTAAACTCCGTCATCTCTATAAAATGTCCAATTATTCGAAAATTAAAACAAAAATAATATTTGTTTGTACCTTTACAAGAGGGCAAGGACGATTTTCTCAATGTATCTTACTAGCTCATATTCATAATGTAAAGAGCCGTCTATATTCTAAAATTGATTCAATTTAACTTTGTATTCCGTTTAAAAGCAGGGTATGGAATTTATTATTTTCATCTTATTATTCGGGCATTTTATTATCTAGTTCATGGGATACGCACTATATTTTGCTTTTTTCGTTTTGTATTTTATTTCCCAATCTCCTATGCTGTATTGTAAATTTCCGTTTCATCACTATTCGCCATTTAAAGTCTTCATTTTTCACTAGATGGCGACACAGAACAGCTTTTTCTCCAAATGTGCCCGTTCCTGCATTATTTCTTTCTTATCAGCTAGGGCATGCCAAAGCTGTATGTAAGTAAAGCGTCGGCACTCCCATACTATAACATGACGCCAAATTGC
>KK119729.1:201893-220128 GCA_000611955.2 Stegodyphus mimosarum | reverse complement strand
AGACTGGAAATTCTTCAAGTTCATGTTTTGTTATCTTCATCTGTAAGCCTTCACGCTCAGCTACGACTACTGCAAGTTAATTCCCCCTCCTATGCTCATCGATATCATCATATATATATATATATATATAACGAATATTTTAGTTTCTTTCCAAAGTTCACTTAAGCAATTTGTTTTTGAACTCGATTACTTAAAATATTTAAACAATGAATTTGTCTATTAGTTGCAATGTTTTGAATTTGTTTACATTTTTGATGCTATAACTTTGTATTTTTGGCGCTGCTTGCTTCGGCCTTTAGGTGTTTAGGCCTTTAGGTGATAAAGACACATATTACTTTGATTGATTTTCTCAGACTGTTTTTAAATTTTAAATTTTAATTTGCGTTCTTTGTCGATTTAGAAACGGGCTGTTTTATTTATTTACTTCTTTTATTTCCCTAAGCCTCTGCTGACTATGCAGGGAAAGATATAAATTTGATTTTCATTTTCGTCGTAGTCATATTATATTGCCTCTCACATTTCTTGCAGTTTGCCACTGTGCTTCTGTTTTTGATTTTTACACGTGGTTTATTCCGAATTGAATATGGGATGAATTTTAAACATATATTTTCTTTTTTTTCATTATATATTTAAATAAGTAAAATATTTGCAATAGTCTTGTCACCTTTTTAAACTGAATAGTTCCTTTCTGTCCTTAAAATAGCAACAGCTTAGAAGAAATCGATATAAATGGTGTCATTTCAAATTTAAACCTTCCCAGATTATTCTTACATAATTGTAAAGACGCAGGCACTTAATCTTCAGCTAATAATAACATTAAGTTTTTCAAACCAGAGTTCAAACAGCCAATCAGAAGACAGTAAATTTATAACTTGAAAAACCCTCATTTGGAAACTATGCATTTCTTTTCTTTTTCTATCTCCTGAAAGTTTACTGTTCTCTACTGACTTTCTTCATATAGTAAATATATGAAAATGTATTAAAGAACAGGCGCCTTTATCGCAAATTTATCTATGTCTGCATCAAAAATATGAGTCAGCAATAGAAACAATTTCTAAACTGGCGATGATTACAAGTATCTCTGGTTTCAATATCTAATATTACACGAATCGCTAGATGTCGATGCATACAGATAATAGAGACAGTCAAGGCCGGTTGAACATTACTTTTATTGTTGACAAATGCAGCCACAGATAAACTCGTGCTAAACGTCCCCGTTCTTTAAAATTTTTTACCTTTTTAATATCTGAAGAACAAAAAGAAAGGAATAAGTTTGCCAGAAATAGAAGCAGAGAAAGATATGCGTAGTTTGCAAATGAAGCTTTTTTTAAAGTAATGATTTCACTTCGTTTCGACTAGTTGTTTAAGTTTCAGTTGGCAAAATTTAAGATCATAATTAGTTGAATAGTTATGCAAAAATTAACTGAGAAGGATTAATTTTGATTGACGCAGTTTATATCGGTTTATTATAATATTACTAATTTTAAGAAAGAAAGTGGATATAACCAAATTGGAAAGGAGTGTTAAGGGACTATCTGAAATAGATAGTATTTTACCTTATCTATTTTTTATAAATGCATATATACATTAAAAGAAAGAAAAAAAGTTATCATATATTTCCATATTACATATAACAGATGAATTAGATGAGTAACTTTTTTTTAAATATAATAAACACAGAAAGGGTTAATTTTAGGAATATGTATATGCCACATAATTCGATTGTGCTACTATTCTATCTTCAACATTCTTTAACCCTTTCGATCTCACCGGGACATATATGTGCCGCAGATATTTCCAAGACACCCTATAGGATAAATAAGCTTGAAAAAAAAAACAGGGGAACACATATGTCCCACTCATAGTCTCTACAGTTAATTTTTGTTTTTATTTAGGCAGAATATTACCATTTCTACTTTATTTGACCTACTAAAGCCCTAATTTAATTTTTTTTCGAAAAGAAAGCACTGGTGTTGAAAAGGTTAATACACTACTGGTCATCCAAAATGCAGCTCCATTAAGGAACCTCTCAATAGGTCTGATATTTACGCCAAGCGCAGATCTCGATAGGGCAAGCAAATCATTAGCTTTGCAGTATAAGTACTAGAATTTTGTATTTTCTCGCTGACCCTTTGCATGGGAAGCTTCATTATATAGCTAAAAAAACCTACGGCATTTATTTGAGCAGTTTCTGAGTTTCACACTGGAATAATTGTGGCAATTGTGACTTACAGAAACTGATGATAATCGTTTCCAGAAGTCTATGCTCGTGTTAGATGAAATAAAGCCTAGTGTTACGAATTTGAAACTGATGGATGCAGGAGAGATGGACAGACCGACTGCAAAGATTGCACTGGTCGTGTCACACCTAACGAGAGGAAGGCATGTTATGCGCATGGCAATGACAGATCACATAGCAACATCAACAATTCGAGCACAAGAATTAGGGTCTATTCCACAACAACCTAAGTCAGCACATCTCACTCGATGTTGTTAACACAACAAAGAAATCATTGTAAGTCGCCCATCCGCTGCGATTACCATTGAATCTACATCGCTCGAGTATACACCTGTCTTAGATATTATCAAGACTGCATTAGATTTCTCAGCATTTAATAGCCACTGCCGGCCAAGTGGGATTGTGGTTAGTGACTCCATAGCGAAGGGTACGGGTTGGAATCCCAGAGAAGGCATGGATGTTTGTAAATCTATAGTGTCTGTGTGGCATAGGGGTACTCTAAATATGCGGCGAACCGAATGTCCTCTCGAGAAGTTGTGGTAGAGGAAGAAGGAGGAGAGACCCCTGGGGTGCTTTGCATCAAAATTGGGGGAGGGACCGAGCAAAGTCGTACTATCATCTGTATGGTGCTCAAGGGTCTTGTCAAAGACAGGCGCAATCTTACATTTCTTGCCACGATGAATTTCGCGAGTTTGTTCTGATGTTGCTGTCAGACAAGTGAGATAAAGGCACAAACAACAAAATGGTATGCCGATCACTCTTAAGTAGAAACTGCAGTGGATTTCAGTTCATACAGTAATCAATGAAAATTGGAAACGTGGACATCATCGCGAAAAGAGCAGCTACACTGGATGTGTGACTTCCAGGCTCGAATAAAGGCTATACTGAATGAATAACTCGTAAAACAATGGCAGCGTTTCTGGGACAGATAACAGAAAGAAAGGTATACAAGTTCTTCCCTAAAATTCGACAACTGATCAGTGGCTGTTCCCACTTCACTCAGTATCTTCGGCCTAAGTGATAATGTTCAGTGTGTTTGTGGAAAGGTCAGAGATCCCATCTCTATCTTTTTAGTTACCCAAATACCACCAAACATCATCAAAAATGGTTTTTGCTCTTAAATGTATACGAGAATGTTTAAAAATAGCCAGCTCTGTTACCAACATTCTGGAATAACTTCCTGCAAATATCACTGGCAATCCAGCTTTGAGTTCCTTTCCACTCTCTTGAATTTGGTTTGGTAAATCTATATATTTCAGTAGTATTTAACCATTTATAGTATAACATTCGTTAGGTTCCGCTACTGGAATTTTGTTTCGCATTGTTTAATGTATGCATTAATTAATGTAATTTTTTATAGTATCGATGCCATTATTTTTTTAATGCTAGGTGCATTTTTGTATTTCTTCTCTTGCCTACATGGTGTCCTTCATCGAACATCATCTGTTAGATTTCAACTACTGCGATTTGGTTTTGACATTTTTAAGTACCTTTTTCTGCAGCATAATCGAATTATGTGGCACATACATATTCCTAAAAGTAACCCCTTCTGTGTTTATTATATTTAAAAAAGGTACTCATCTAATTCATCTGTTTGCATCAGTGTAAATATAATGTATTTTCTGCGAAAAGTGGAATGCATTTCCTGCCATGGTTTTTACGTAATCACTACTCTGCCATACTCACCAAGTTATTCTACTTTTTTAACTGCATCTTGTTATTAGCAGTATGATACATCCTCGTCAATGAGTATTTATGTAACTGCATTGCTGTATATACACATTAATTGATTTTATGTAACACACTATTTTTTATTTCATGTATTTTTATTTTTTATTTTATTCATTCATGCATTTATTTATTTATTTCTGTTGTATTTCTTCATTCGCCCTTTCGACCATTAATTGTTAGAAATTTGCTACAATCTTGTTTAGTCGCCTACTTTACCTTCAACAGTATATGTGCATTCGGCAAGGATTGTGTTCTAAGCATGTGTATGCTAGGCATTGTGTTACACGCAATTACGATAGTGGAACTTTTTGATTAATCATAGAGGAACATCATAGAGGATCGGCCGCCCTTATGTTAGGCAAAAAGCATTTTAACAATTACAGAAAATATAGTAATTCTAATATTATTTTGTGTGTCATAGTTCTATTGGAATTTTCTATACTGGCGGTAAATAACAAATTAATTTTTTAATGCTAAGTATTTCTAATACTAGGTAAATAAGTACTTCTAATACCAGGTATAGGTATTGTCATCCTATAAGTTTTAGACTTTGAAAAGAAGTTGAAATCTACATAAAATGAAAATATGGTAATATCAAGTTCAGAATGCCAAATTTTAATGCATATCAGGCAATGTAACTTGTGGGGTTTGGTTATTTAATTCAATGTTCAATCCTTGAACCCCACAAACAGTAACAAGAGAATAATCGCTCAAGTGTGTAAACAAACACGTAAGAAGAGTTAACTACCCTTTATTTCTCAGAATAAATACAATCAACTCCTAACTCGGCGTATGCAGCAAAGCCTCCACTTGGCTTGAACTTAAATGAATAGGAAATTAAATTTAATTAAGCTTAACTAAAACTAATTGAAGATATAGCCGAAGCTATCAGGATTCTAAGTAGTTGGCTCCTCAATATTAATTAAATCGGCGAAGCCAAGCAAGGGCCTAAAGTAGAGAGACGAGCCAAAAAGTAAACGCGCGCTAGTCAGGAAATTAGACTGTCGTTCGAAGTCGGTGAAATATCGAGTTAAATAGTACTTTTACTGATTTGCATTCACTGCGTTTCTGAAATTACATTCTGGTAGGAAATTGTAAGTTGAACTAGAAAGATAGGATAGGTGCATAACTTAAAATAACTGTTAATAAAAATAGGATAAACCTTACAAACTAATCAAAAGCACTTTTCTTTCAAAGGTGCACTTATTTGTGCTTTGCATAATGGCTGATTAATTGATATATTGAATACCTTACCTACACAAGCTTGCATCATTTGTTAAGCTACTAAAAAAAAGACATTAATGACAAAAAATAACATTGCTAGAAGAAAGCGGAATACCGATAATTAAAAATTTGGAATTTCAGTATTTCAAGTCATTTCTCAATGTTATGAAATGTATTAAACATTTCATAGATGCTGAAGGTATGTAGCATGCTGACGGCAATGGTAAGCATGTGGTAAAGAAGCTCAAGATATTAAAAATCATCAAACAAATACAATAGAAAACAGATTAGATGAACAGAAAAAAGTAGATAGGAACAGCAACGATGCTAATACTGTTAGAAAAAGTTTCGATAATTAAAAAGAAAAAATTACAACTTACCGGTTACCGAATATTTTGCAAATATTTTGCGAGTGCTGGCAAGATACCAATTTGTATAAAAATAGGAAATTAAAAAACTTATTTCTTAGCCTACAGCCGAATTATTGTCAAACTGTATATAAATAAAGTGAATGTATCAATATACAAGCTCCTTAAGTATGAAAGCGAATCACCGAATCATTGCCACTGTATACAGAACAGATATCCAAAGATGTTTTAAAGATTAGCCATACGAAATATAAAAAGTATATGCTTATTTTACTTCAGAAAATGAGCTCAAGAAATTCGGTAATTGCAGCCCAAACAGAACAATTAGGCAAAATCACAATCCTTTTCACAAGAAGTAACTGCCATGTTCGATATTTTATTATTTTTACAGTCCTATCCATGAACCACGTTGACGAGACACATGGTAATACCTGTTGTGGCGATGAAGACTAAAAGTTATTATCACATACTGATTTTATCAGTAAGTGCCTATTTTTTGTTTTATATACTTTCCTATTCAAGAAATATTTATATTCAAGAAATAAGTTTTTTATTTAAAATGTCTTAAAACACATACATGCAACTAAGAAATATTTTTTCCCATCACTGTACATAGCACTTTTTGATCTCCGCGCACATTTTACAGTAATAAGAGACACTAAAATTATTTAAGATAAAATATTTTTGTAAATCTAAATTTTGCATTTTGCCTTGTGTGTCAGCTTTTCTCTCGATATATGGCCCATCAAAAACACCCTTTTAAAAGTGATTGGAAAACGACTGACCCAGCCATGTACCATGGCATACTATGGCAACATGTGGGAAAAGCGCGGTCTTTCAAACTCTTAAGCACAGATCAAGAACTTCTTTAAATTAATGCTGAAGTGTTAAGAATTGTTACTATGGCGGCTACAAAAAACACTGATTTATACGTGTTCCGTAAGTCAAACGAAGCTGTAATTTTACTCAAACGATCATCGTATTTTAAATTATTCAGCTCGTCAATATTGTTTAGATATTCTTGTTTTCATGGTTGCAGCAGCGTACGTCTCTGAGGAAGAAATACATAAATATGACAAAAAGTGCAGGGATGCATTTCCGTAGAGTTATCTAATTACATAACGTTTAAAAATAATTTTATTTTTACCCTTAGCATCGCAGTTTTTTCATCGGATGAGTATTTTATACTTTCTTTATAATTTTGACAAAACTACAAAAGAAATTAAATTATTATTCACTTTTGCATTTATATGTTAGAATATCAGTCAAAAATTAACAGTAGTTGCAATGACAGTCTTAAAACAATTTTGTGCAATTCAATCATGAGAAATAATCAGTCAAAGTTAATATTACTTTTGGCATCTGATTCTTCTGAGAAACGGAAAATGAAGTTTGCAGGAAGTGAGGACATTTTGATTAATTTTCTATGTGCATTTTCTTTTAATTCTTCTTGTTTTCTGGCTTCTCTTCTTCGATCGCGGCCCTGTAGGAAAAGCAAAGAAGTGGTAAACAAAAATAGCATTTATGTCCAAAATTTCATAAATGTTAATACTGCAAAAATAATGCATAAGGTAAATAATCAAGTAATTAAAAACTCTGCAAATGCATTAAAATAGTTTCCATGAAACAAGAATCTATTCCATTTTATTAATGTGTGCAGTTTATTTTATTAGCTATGAGTAAAACCAATTTGATGAGATAAAATTATTCATCAGAAAATAAAATTTCAATGATTTATGCTACTTTTTCAAAGATTTCATTAGTATATTTTTTCCTTTCATTCATGGAAAGAACATCAAAATAATCGATTACAATAAGGAATAATTTATGTTGGTTTAGTAAAATTTTGATGTTATTAAAAAGAGAAAAGCGATTTTAAATACGGAAACTACTCAGTCTTCAGTTCAGCGTTCCATGCTAATGAATAGGAAAATTTTATGCATGAATTACGTAGTTTTTAACGCATTTATAAAAACATAGTAGGACAAAGAGTACAAAGGAAAGTTAAAAACAATGAAAAAATTTAATTTTATAAATTGTTTATTTTTGCAGTTTCTCAGTTTGCTATAACTCATAAAAATGGTTCAGAATTAAGTACGAATTGAAAAAGAACAAGTTCTTTTTTTCTGGATGAATTATTTAAATTTCTTCATAATAGAACTTTGGATAAATTTTTTCTACTTACTAACAGGAAATAAATTTAAAATTAAAACGAAAAACTGCTGAAATCAAATAGAACAAACACTCTATCAAAAAATTGCTATTACCTACCAATATTCTTAATTAAGATTTATAGCAAAAATCATTAATTACATGTTATATTAATAAAGAATGTTATTAAAAGAAAAACTTTTATTTAATTTATTATAGAAGGAAATTCTAAACTTTTTGCACCAAAAAAATTTAAATAAATTTCAAGTTTATTAACTGTAGAACATAGAATATTGATTTATGAGCATACAAGTAAAGGTATTAATTGATACTGACTCATGCCGAGAGTTCTTCGAATAATGTTCAAGATGCAAAAGCGGGCAATGGAGAAAAATTACTCAAAAATGAACCAGGAAATAATGTATAGCGTTGAAAATTCGTGTATCGTTCTGTTTAAATTGGAAAGAAAGTAATGAATTCATTTATAAAAATGAATCTATACGATTCTTGTCTATTTAAAATACCAACACTTAGAAAGATTGACTACTTATCGCCCCATTTTACTTCTGAAGATACAAACTTGGATGAAAATTTAAAATAAATATTTTTACTAACCCGTCAACCTGATAGTTAGAAATACAACAGATTATCCGCAGCTTACAAGAAGTTCAGAATAAATGTTCAAGTCAAATTAAAGTGTTGAATACAAAGTAACATGCGCCTACTGTGCTTTAGCTCGAGCTTTAAGACTTCGCGAAGCAAATTGCAGTTAGCGGAGTTAAAACGCGTAAAACACGTCAGTATCATCAGTATCGCTTTCTTCTCGAAAAAAAATCGCTTAAATACATTAACTGATTTGCATCTTGGTTAGAGTCGACGAAAACAGAAGTGAAAGTACACGCTAAATAATAAGATAACTCAATTAATTAACACAAAAACCTACAAATTATACTTTTGAATAAGGTGTAAAAAATATATTAATAATGATTTGTTTGTAAAATTAGCTAAGTTTTCTAATAATACGTTTAAATGGAAGGCATGTTGAGAGTTAGCTTAGCTAATTTAATGCCATCCATTTAAACATGTTATTTTAATAAAAATAAATTACACAAGCTGGTATGTGTTTTAAACTAAACTTTTGATAGCAGATTTGAATTAAAGACTAGTGAAGCCCTACACTAAAATTTATTTAGGTCTTTTCTACGGCCGGGCACGCGTACAGATAATGCAAGTAAAAAATAAATAAATGCTAAAAACAATTGAAAGGGTTCGAATTTTAATGATCGCCCGAAAGAGCTCTTTTACAATTTCATATGCTTAATCATTATAGATTATCAATAGAGATGGCTCAGATGGAACAGCGAAACATTTCATAGGATACTAAATGAATATACATTTAGATTAACGTGGGAACGTTATGCATCTTCTGTATATTTGAAAAAATGAAAAAACTATGTAACGTATTATATAAAAATATTTAATATTTTAATTAGTTATATCAGTAGATTAATTTAATTTTTATTTAAATGAATCAGATTATAAAGTAAAAATTTATTCTCAATAGCTGAAATTATTGCTTTAAATAGCTTAGTTTGTTTTTCAATAACAGATAATTAAATTTGAAAAAATAAATATTTTACATTTTTCAGAAAGGCAAGAGACAAAGGAAAATATGAAACCATGTTTCAAAACTAATCGTTCTTTTGGGCTGATAATAATAATAATAATAGTAAAATAATTACAAAATTATTATTAATAATAATTGCTAAATGCGAAAATGCATTCCTACCTGATAACTACTGTAGAAAAATAAACTACGTTAGCTCTTTTCAAGTATTTCTCCAAATTTTGTTGCAAAATATTCATTTTTCAGAGTAGTCATGTTTAAAAAAACATATTTTGCTATAAATGCCATAATAACGATAACAATAATATAGGTAAATATATCACTAATGTAATGACATAAAATAAAATTTAAAATTTGAATTTAGTGTCTCGATTATTTACAAAAGTGTTACAATATATTTGGGCAGCATTCAGGCTTGTTAAAAGTTTGGGAATAAACTATTTTTACTTTTGCCTTTATAGATAAAATCATATGCGAACTTCACGGTAAAAGTATAAGTAATTCTAGATTTATAATTAGGAAAGTCTGTAATGTAACAATATTTTAAAAATAACTGAACTTTAATTTAAATCAGTGTTTTAATACTTCTAACGCCATCTTTATGTTCGTTTCTTTTCAAACCATTAGAATACTAAAGAATTTGTTTTTGTGGCTTTTGCAATCGAAGATAATGCTGAGTTAATTTTATTGAAATATTACTTAAATCGTTAAAAATTTAGGAGTAATATGTCTTAGCACACATTTGACTCAAAATTCAATCTATAAAATATTACCAGCGTTTTTCAAGCTATGTTTCGTAGCATAAACCAGATACTTCCTTTATTTTTTCTATTTGAAAACGTGTACTAATTATTATCTTTTAAAGTAATATTTTAAATCTCTAAAATATTATTGTTAATGTTAGCTAAACTACTGTCTGTCATTTCCATTATAGAGGCATAAAAGATTTGTAAAACTAGTTCAATCAGTTAATATGATCCCTACCGGAAAGAAACTAAGAGGAATTTTGACTTCTTGGTTATTAACCATCCCTGGAGGTGAGCAGTACTACTTTACAGAAAATGAGAATACTTAAAAGAGAACATATTTTACATTAGCACCAAAAATCATGGTACAAATGATTTTCGGAATTAATGATTAATGAGGCTTAAACGTTTCGAACATTAGAATGGATTAAATTGAGGTGTAATAGATGTACAATTTAAATTAAAAACAGAACACGCTCACGTAAATAATTGGGAAAATATCTGTAGTAATATATGAAATATTTAATGGGTGCTGCATTTATGTATATTTGTGAGGAATTGCTTAACAAATAACCGTAAAAATGGCGATTAACCGTAAAAAATGCGAATCTTTCAAGCTATACTCCCCTTTTTTAAAGGGCGATCGGGGTTTTCCAATCGCCAATCCTAGGGGTGGAGAATCATCATCCAACCACCATTTTTAGTTCGGGAACCATTGTAGTGTCATTAGGTATTTTTTGAAAGCAGGAGATCATGAAAAATGAGCAATGCCCTCGTCGGGACTCGAACCACGGACCTCTCGAATGCGGGCCGAGTGTGCTGGCCATTAAACCACGAAGGCATGCTAAGAAGGCGGCAAAAATACCTTATATAGCAAGTATCTACCTAAATCGGAGAAGAATAACTGTGTCATCAGAAAAATGTTGCAGCCACAGTCAAAGCCGAAGAACATTTTCATCATTATCTCTACGGCAGAAAATTCCTACTCCACGCACACCATGCATCGTTGACATATCTTTTGAATTTCAAGGATCCTGAAGTCGAAATAGCCAGATGGATATAGAGACTCCAGTAATATGACATCACTATCCGTCTTCGGAAAAGATCGTTGCAAGGAAATGCGGACGCTCTCTCCAGAAAAACCTATCCAGACCCTCTCCTTTCTAAACGAGAGTGGAATTACTATGACACCAGGAAAGTGTTGCTCGCAATAATTGAAGCCGTAGACCATTTCCACCATTACAGCAGGAAATTTTTGCCCCGTATCAATCATGCATCATTGACCTAGCTACTAAATTTCAAGAATTCCGAAGGTCATATAATTAGATGGATGCAGAGACTCGAGGACTATGACATAACTATCTGTCATGGGAAAGGATCGTCTTGGAAGCGATGACCTGTAGAGAAGACATTACCCAGAAAACTGCCGATATTGCTCCAAGTTTAAAGGAAAATACGAGCTGGTTAATCAGGTCGCACATAAATTCACAAACTTAAGATCGTCTGAACCATACCCATGGAGTGATGAATAAGTCAGGAAAGACCAGCTTGGAGGCGGTGACATTAAAAGCATAACTGACACTGATTGAAATCTAAAAATAAAATAACCTGTTTGGCAGGACATTTTGATCTATAGTCCAAGACAAAACTATGGTGGGCCATCTGGAGTTCACTCTATATTCGAAATGGCGTCTTATACCAGAAGTTCGAATCAAATGATGGAAAGGCATTTCGATAGCAGTAAGTACTTCAAGATCGCGGATCCAGGAGCCCTTAAGGAATTACATAGCAGCCCAACAGGAGGCCACTTCGGAATAATGAAGACTGCATAGAGTTCGAGAGCTCTTCTACTGAAGTAATGCATAGGCTGACGTGCAAAAGTGGTGCCAACTTTGCGATGCCTGCGCGTGTCGGAAAGAAATGAAGAAACTCAGCCGTGGGGAGCTCGAACGTTACAATGTAGGAGCTCCTTTTGAGAACATGACCTTAGACACATTGGGACCTCTGCCACGAGCTGCTGATGGAGCTAATACATCCTCATTGTCATTGATTGCTTCACAAAGTGATCTGAAGTGTATTTTATTCCTGACCAAGAGGCTGTCATGGTAACTGATGTAATCATAGAGAACTCGATTTACAGGTTCGGAGGGCCTCCTTCAGTTACATTTCGATCAAGGAAGGAATTTTATCTCGTATGTAATTAAAGAAAACTGCAAACTACTTGGCATAGCAAAAACACAAAGGACACCTTTACATCCGCAATCAGACGGTATGGTAGAGAGGTTTAATCGAAACATCCTTAACTATCTTTTGCTGATGGTTTTCGGGAAACCAACAGGACTGGGACCAGAAGTTACCTCACTGGCCTGTCGCAGTGTTGTTCATGAGACTATCCTTATTTCAGATATTGTTCAGTTGTCCCTTTCGTCCTTTGTGATCTGTCACTTGGTCACCCTCCTGATGCGCCTTCAACGCCTGATTAGTACACTCAAGATCTCCAGGCACGGTTTGAAGTGGTGCACAAATTTGCTCGAGAGCGAGTTAGTAGGGACCGAGTTAGCAGGAGCCAGTTAGACGTTATCTCTGTTCGTATTGGCCTATCACAGTGCTGTCCACGAGGCTATCGAGTGCTCCCCATCCCAGATGTTCTTCAGTTTTCAGCTTCATGCCTTCTGATCTCTCATTTGGTCGCCCTCGGGATGCGCCTTCATCGCCTGAGGAGTACATTAAAAATCCCCAGGCACGGTTTGAAGTGGTGCACAATTTTGCTCGTGAGAAAATTAACTTGGCCAAGGAGAAGATGGAAACCAGATAAGACACGAGAGTTCCAAGACATCGATTCAACGAAGGTGTAATATGTGGTTATGGAATCCGAGTCGACGAAAAGAACTTTTCCTTAAATAACAATCACCTTGGTACGGTGCTCACAGAGCCTTAAACAGGCTGAAATAACGTCGTAGTTCGGATCCGCACGTCATCAAACTCTTAAGCCTCAAGTCGTTCATTAGGATAGGTCGGTCCCTCAGTATGGCCTTAGTATCTAGTCCCCATACTGTATTTATTGTAAATAGAATACTAAGGCAATGGTCCTATTCAAACACAAATTTATAAATTTATGTATTTGTTTATTTAATTTATTTCATGTTATTCATTGAAATTATTGCTTTAGCACTGCATTGATTTTTCTCAGTCGAAAGTATGGCTTCCTGTCCAGGAATTGTACGGTCTGAGAGGTGCAGTCCTTGGGAAGGTGGCAATGGTACGAATTTTTTATGTATGTAAATAATTTTAAACATAACTTCACAATAAAATCATTTACATACATACAAAAATTCGTGACAATATATTATTTCCACTGAAAACAAAATATTTAAAAAATCGATTTTACTCAAATAAATTGAACTTAAGTAGTTAATATAGAAAATATTAAAAATAAGTAGTTTAAATTTTTTAATAAATTTTTCCTGTCGGGGAAATTAACAGATAAGCAGTTAACTATTAAACCTATTATTGAATTAACCTTTCTTCGGACGCTGTCGGCAAGCTCAGCAGCCAGCTGTCTTTCAATTTCTGCATCTATTTCTATATCGTCGTCCATGTGCTTATGAGACTCCTCGAGGTGCTTCATGAGCACTGCGACGACAACATTAACTAGAACGAACTGGGCCATCAGGACAAACACTACGAAATAAAGGGGAGCTATAATGGGTGAAACGCAGCAGTTGCGGATGCAGTCGCTGGAGGGATCACAGTTTTCTCGTAGAGTGTCCTGCAAATAGAAAATAATGTATTAGAAACTTGAAAATAAACTAAATTTTGAAAACATTTTTCACTTTAAAGGAATAGCTATACAAAGGAAACTCTGGAGAATGCTGTTTCAGGTCTACCACTCAAATATAAATTTAAGATATACTGGATAGGAGTATTTAATTTCGGCAGAACACACGAACACTGTCTGCTTGAATTCCATTCAGGTTTGACAGACAGTACCATAGGAAATTTGAGAGTCTCGTACATAGTTGCTGTGCTACAAACTTTCAAAAAGACTTTCGGATCACCAGATTTTAAGCGCCCCCTTTTTTAAGAGATAAAATAGTCTTAATATTTATGCATGCTAAAAGCCAGGTCTTACGGCGCATACAGTCAACATTTAACCACTATACTGTCCAGGGCGATAAAAAATTAAAAGAAGAAATTAACTGCTTTGTTTGTTTCGAAATTTTTATTTTTCAACTATGATTCGTATTATTAATATAGTTGATAAGTTCAGATAGAAGACGTATACGCGTTACAGAAAGCTGAATACTTTAAAAAGAAATTAAAACAGTGCTGTAAAGCTGTTACTCTGTTATTTGCGTAAAAATAATATAAAACGGCCAGAATATTGCATATAAATGAATTATTTGGTGCTTTCGAAAAAACCACTGTTTACCAAAGAAAAATTATGATATGCATATTAACATATATTCAAATGCTCTTACGGTTTAATGCTTTATAAATGTTTATCATATGTTTAATTTCAAAAACTAATTTTTAAAGCTAAAAATGTATTTACTGTTTAAGTACTACATATCTTCATAGCGTTATTCAGCTGTAGATTTCGATTTAAATAACAGATTGTGTATAATAGTAGGAGCTGTTCGAAGAATAAGCTTAGAAGAATTTCTCCCTACAACCAAAACTCAATAAAATTAAGTGAAAAAAAGCAATGCTTTCTAAAAATTGTTACATTAACCGAAATATTAAATATATGAGTGTTTTTAGTACTGATTTTTTCATTTAATTTCCTCTAGTACTCTAATTAAAATTCTACTGTAATAACTTAATATAGTTTATTTTATTTCTTTAATTAATTAAAGAAACTTAATAGAATTAATCTAAATAAGCTACATATAACACGCACGCTGCATCTGCTCGAATAATGGAAAAGCATCTTTTATTTATGTGCTACCTTTGCTTGCAACATTCGTTAAGAAGCCAAAGCACTTAAATAGAATGTTAGAAACTGAAAATTTAAGTAAGTTCCGAATTCAATATATAAAGCTCCCTAGGTGCATTTTTGCGATAAGTTTTGCTCCTGCGCTAAGTCTGTCGTCTTGTTTTAAAACGAAAAATTAAATCAAATTAACTTTAATTAACATAGAATGCCCATTTGCTTTTAATGTTTCTGGAGCTATTCAAGCTATTTTTTACGCACACACACATTTAATCTGTCATTCAAGCTGAACTTATAAAGAAAGGAAAATTTAATTTAAAATGCAAGAACACAATCAGTAAATAATAATAAAAAAAAAAGCTTCTTGGGGGGAAAAAAGAGATTGAGCTTTTTTTTGCAACTTAAAATTTGCCTGGAATGTATTATTAAGGGAAGTATTATTTATAAAGCATTATTAAGGGAAGACATTAAGGTTTTGTACAAGTTAGATTTTTTTTTAAAAGTTAGATGCATATGTCGGTAGGTTCGAGATCTAAGGCAGAGCGCTCTTTCAGAGGTTCAATGCTCATTTTCCTTAATTCTATGTATGGAAACTAAAGTCGTGAGAAGTTAGTCTAAATTTGGATGCTTCTTAAAATTTGAGTCTCTCGAGCTCTTGATCATGCAGGCCTCAGCGTTTATGCTTGGGTATCGCAAAAATATCCGAAAAAAATGTAGGCCTTGAATATTGCAAAATTCAGAATAAATAGATACTAAATTTAAGTAATTCTAAAATTATATTTCCTATGATATGGATAATAAAACGATTTCTTATGGTTTACATTGCATTAGCTAAAACCAAATGCAGAAATGTGTTAACTAACTAACTAATTTTTGTACTGCTCCGTCAACTTAATGACACTGCAAAGGACTGGTACATTGTATCAGTCAGAAGCCACCCAAAAGATGGTCAGACAAGCTGCCAAGACCCGAAGTCCCACATCTTCGAGAACCTCAGCAATTTAATTTCGAACTCTCTCTTCCCACCGCTAAACTGGCCATTTAAGACCACCGTCCCAGAGGTCAGAGACCACGGCGGGGTGGGTTTGAAAACTTGGAGCTTTGACTGGCCGTTGATTGATGCTACCTACCAGTACTACACGGGCAGCCCCTCCCTTCAGGCTTTACACAGAATACCGAGGACAGTGTGAACTGGACGCTCAATGGCCCGGGCACTATTCGGCTACTAACACCCTAGTTACCGGGGACTTACGCCACCCGGTGAAAGGTTGAGATAAACCCCACCCCACGGACCATCGGGAACCGCCAAGTTCATGGATTTTATATCCCCGTGGCCGAGACTGCCTAGGTACAGATCCTAGCCAGTAACTTCACAGAGTTCTCTGCGTCGACCCTCGGGGGGAAGAAATGTGTTAAGAAATACAAACACGCTGAAGATTAATTTCAACATAAAATAGTTAATTTGACATAGATTTATGTGAATAAACACACGCTTCGACTCGCATAATTAAAGCAACTGGTTTTATTATCATTAAAATTCTGATATCTTTATGGATTCAGGAATCATATATTAGCAATATTACTAATTAGTTAATAAAATATTAAAAAATGCGCATTTATATTCTAATATTCCTCATATAATAATTTTAAATTATATTTTTATATAAGTTTGTAAGGTTTTAGTTAAACTAACCAAGTTTTATTTTAATTTAAATCTTTCTATCTCTTCTCTGTTTCAACTTCCCGTCAGAAGAAGCGCGCGTTTTCAGCTTATGCTAATTTGAAGTACAGCCAAGTACTATTTAAACCAGAGGTAGAAACCTCTCAGTGTGAGAGAGCTTTAGTCTCAGATCACGGTCATTCTGTTCGACGTTCGCCTGACCAGCTAGCAGCTAAAATTATAAGCCATAGTGCTTACTACGTGATTGCATATTGAAATAAATTGAAGTGCACTAGTATTAGTAATTCTTGCTACGCACCAGTTAGTTAGAGGCCAAACTCCGCGATTTGCTCTGCGAGCAAAGTTTAATTTAATTTCTATTTAGGTTTAGATATTTATTTAAATTTATTTGATTTGTTAAGTTAGGCCCCAAGTGTGGTCTTTTACTTTCTGTATCCCTCCCGAGTTGGGAAGTGTGTAAATAATAGTGATTTAATAAAAGAGGATTTTAAATCCCTTTCACGTGCAGTTATTCTCCAGCACAGTATCTACACCAGAACAAAGCTAATTTTTTCAGCTCCCTGTTCCAGAGCAGGACTGTAGTTTAGAAGGAGTTACTTCAAAATGTTTGCAAAGAACATTCACAGAACACTCACTCCTGACAAGTTGTACTTCATGCGTCACGACGAAAAGATCTTTAATAAAAGAGATCTTTAGAGCAATTCATTAATAGTAATGCGAGCTAAGCAAATTACGAATTTCAAATTCTTTTCGGTTAAGACTCGCTCATTGAACAAACATCACCTTGAGACACATTAATTTATATTTTCATATTGTATTATAAACATTGATAGCACCAATTAAGTTTTTGCATGGTACTTTCTATATAACTTCTAGACATTCAAACACAACTAAAACACACAGTGAAACACAACTTGTCTAAAATTATCAAGTCTGTTTGTTTCTTTAGACTCCATTACTTTTATTTCAGAACACACGATTCGTCTATAACGTTGAAAACGGAAGTAAAATTTTAAAGTATACATGCTTAATCACTTGATTTAAAGCTGCTTTGTTGAATACAAATTTGTTGCTTAAACTTTTCTGGCTTTTAAT
The DNA here is from genome assembly GCA_000611955.2 of Stegodyphus mimosarum. Lineage (NCBI taxonomy): Eukaryota > Metazoa > Arthropoda > Arachnida > Araneae > Eresidae > Stegodyphus > Stegodyphus mimosarum. The sequence goes on along the minus strand of KK119729.1, from coordinate 202,330 downwards.
TTCTTTAGCAACATCCACATTTACTTCCTAAGTCCTTGGAAACAAAAGCTTCTTAAAATTCTTTAATCTTAAACGATAAAAAAGCATATTTTTCAGCAAAGCTGCAATTTACCTCTGCTTTACCAAAAACGTTAACTCCAAAGGAATTTAGCAGATTATTTAAGTCCTATATTTTCGGAAATATTATTCTAAAATTATTTAGAAATAACAAATTTTAATCTGTTAGAAATAAAAAATTTTAATTGCATTCATTAATTTAAATTTGTTATTAATAAATATAACTTCCATATATAAAAGGAAAACTCTGATCTTAGTGCATTGTTAGGCGATACAAATAACGGACTGTACTTATTTTGAGCAATAATTGTAAGCTTTTCATTTTCCGGAGGTTTATTAAAGTTAGTTTTTTTATTTGTATGAATAAAGTTTTGAAATGA
>KK119729.1:178648-200632 GCA_000611955.2 Stegodyphus mimosarum | reverse complement strand
CTTTCTCAGTCTCTGTGGTACCTTACAAGAAATAGTGATAATTCACATCTCGTTTACAAACGTTTCGTACATCGCATGCTTCCAAAGAAAACGAAACGTTATTACCTCATTGAGTATATCCTTTATTGGAATTACGTAGAATTATTAAATGCTGTTGCAAGTTGCAAAAAGGTTTTATAAAATTTGCATACTCTGCATCATAAAATGCTTCATATTGTTATTGTTTATCACATAGAACATGGATATGCTGAAATATATCATCAAAACGATTTACATGATAAAGTAGTATATATTATTTTTTAAAGAAATCAAATTGTGTTCACCAACAACATTGTTATGCTCTTTTCATACACAAAAAATGTGATGTAGCCAGCACATGATCTCCCGCCAGAATCATAGTAAGACATAGAACGGGCGGAGTAGCAACGAGTTTTCAGTAAACTATCACTTCCGATAGGTCATTTGTAAATAAAATATAATTTATTGACAAATTTTATGGCTCAGTACTAATTATAAACTCGAGTCAGGTTTTATTATTCTGTTCTCCCATAAAATAGGCAATGATAACTCTACGTGCTGATATTTACATCCATTCTCATGTTTTGATTTGAAATTATGGTATCGATCGTAATATATCCTCTGGTCATATAGTAATTTGGATTCCCAAATCAATGACTTAACAATTTCAAAATTTTTAATGCAGCATATCATTTGAATTCCCGGCAGAGATTTAAATGTTGCCATATATTTCTTGTATTTGCTATATTAGTGCTTAAAAATAATACATTGCGATAACATTTGGTGGCACCATCTTTTTATTTGAAAACTGATGGGACACAAAAGGAAACGAATACAAAATTGAGGACTGATGCTAATACGTTTAACTGCTTCATAAAGAGAACTCGTCTTCATAATGAGCTTATAATCTTGCAGTTAGCATAATTCCAAGAATAAGTTTAATGCACACAAATGTCATATGTTGTTCTCAGTTAATACGCGTTTCTAATACCAAATTTGAGAATTTTGGATTATCTGACAATGTATATATATTTCCGTCAGATTCTGACAGTCTGTTCAGAAATTTTTATTTGAAGCTCTGAACAGGCTCTTATATTTATTTATTTAAGTATCGCTTCCGGTTTATAAATTTTAACCAAAATTTAATATGTTGTTCCCATTGATAAAAAAGTCTTAAAAACTTAAACATACGTTTTGGGTTATATTTTAACACTGGTTTGATAAAAACTATTATGGGCTTCAAGCAAAGAAACACATCCGGTTGCCCATTAAAGACTGTTAGGTACTTCATGTAAAATGACCCTTCTGCTTGTCCAGTTTTATTCAAACTCTAATCAACTCTTTATACTGATGTAGAAAGCATAAATATGGAAAACATAAATTTTTGGAAGTTTCATATAAAAGTTACCGTCGACGAAAAATTCGTCACGCACATACAAACAGACAAAAAGACATTATCATAAAAGTAGTAAAAGAGTGTTGTGAGGACTATAAAACATGATGACACAGAATAACGGAAATTTTTTAAATGCGTAGTGGCAGTTATGAGCAGCCGGCAGTAGTGCGGGATAGTGACCTTGAGCAAGTAAACACTCCGCCATTTTAGTAACCATAGATCAGTGGAACGGGCAACAGTAATCAATCCTAAAGAAGTTCCTAAAGAATCCTAAAGAAGTTCATGAGTACCTTTTACACGCTAGTAAGGTGACAAAATGGTGCGCTGTTTCATTCCATGGGATCATCGAACCTTACTTTTTGGAAATGAGCAGGGGATCACAGTAACTGTCAATGCGGACCGTTACGTGGAGATGTTACAATCTTTCGTTACACCTGAAATGAACAATTTTCCACACGTTCAAGAAACCTGGTTTCAACAGGATGGAGCGAAATCACACACTGCACGGCAATCAATGGAAGCTGTGCGAGAATTGTTCGGTAACAGTGTGATCTTAAGATTCTGTAACGTTCCCTGGGCCCCTAGACCGCCAGATTTTTCCGTAAATCTCAAGAGTAAAGTATACACGACTCGACCAAGAACTCTGGATGAGTTAAAACACAGAATTCAGGATGAAATCCCAGCTGAGATGTTGCAGCAGCCAATGAGGAGCCTTAACAGCAGATTTCAAGAATGCATTCATACAGGAGGACGCTATCTAAAGGAAGTAATTTAAAAAAATGATAAATTCCATCAATGTTTCTTAAATGACAAATCTTAAGGTTTCAATTACTACGAATAAAATGTTTTTCTTCGATCACTTTTGGCTTTATTGGATTGTTAAAAAAAGTTCCCATTTTTGTTGTGTCACTCTGTACATGCATATTCACTGAAAGCTCACTATCGAATTTTTAGACCGAAAACATTATTTCCGTCACCCATGTGTATATGTTGGCGGGAGTTAAAAGGGAAAGGTGAATGTTAAGGTTACAGAGCAACAGAAAAAGAAGACATATTCATTGAAACAGACTAAAAATTAAATATGCTTAGTTTTACGAAAAAATTGTATATTAAATCATTACTTTCATAATTCCATTCCAGTTATCTCCAGTGGCGACTCGAAATAATGTGAGGAAGGCCATTCCGAAGTTACGAAAATGAGCGTGTTCGCCCAGACCCTGGCATGGATATTCATCAGTACATTCTGTAAAGAAAATATTAGAACCAATTTCGTAAGTACGTCAGTTTTCCTACTACATAGAAGTTTCTTGAATAATGAGACTATATTACATGTGAAAAAATATGAACATAAATGAAATTTATACATGTAATATCAAATAGGAATTTTACAAAAAACCTAGACAGCAGGTTTAAAGCGATTTTTCTATCATCAGACAGAGCAAAAGAAAATCTTTTTACCTTTGACGAAAGAATTGAATTCAATTTATAAATTCTTTATCTCTTATTCTCTATCTGTTCACTTAAACGTATAGCTTTATTGTATGCTGATTATTATCTACCCATCGATCTTATAACATATAAGCAGAGAAAATGAGAAATAATTTTGAAAAGTTGTTAAATTTAATAATATTAAGAAATCAAATCCCAACGAAAATTCTCGTTAGATAATTCTAATTGTCGGTAGATAAGAATCATATAATAGAGTAACATCTAGCGATTTCCTTTTTATCGATATTCAACATACTTCTTCTTCGCAAGTTAGCTTTCAGTAAAATACGTTAAAGATAGTATACAGTTAATTTAATTTAAAAGGGATTTTTGATTTTTGTTATCTGATAAATACATTCAGATGCTTTCTCATGCCACATTAAGAATTTAAAATATTAGCATTTAATATAATTCATTACCGTAAAATAATATTACTTATTATTATCTGTTAGTGTATTGTATGGAAGTAGAGCATTTGCAGCTTTAGGTTGCATATTAATTTAGATGTTTTCTTTTTAAAATGATTATGATAGCCCGCTAGTAATTAATTCAGTTAACATTAAAAGGGTACTTCCGGTAAAACACATCTACTTACCCAGGCGTCCAAACAACTCAACTCCTAAGGCAGCAAATATAAAGAAAAGAAGAAAAAACAGCAATCCTAGATTTCCCACTTGTGGCAATGCTTGCATTACAGTATCGAGGAGAGCTCGTATCCCTTTAGCCATTTTGAGCAATTTCAAAACTGAAAGAGAAGAGAAGGAAGAGTGATATATTTCATAGGTAAAAGTTTACAATTGGGTGCGGAAAGCACAATTTCAAGATGGCCCTACACAAGACGAAACTAAGACGTCAAAGAATTGCACAAACTCGGTATCCATGTACACATCGATTTATTTTCAGTTAAAAAAAATCCCAGAATTGTACAATCTAGGCGTTGCGCACTGTCTTAACTTTGTCCAGAAGAAAGAATCAGGAAGCTAAAACAAAGTTAAGACTATCATGGTAACCAGAAATGGGGTTTCATCGCCAAAATTGAACCAAATTTGTCGCTATTCGAAGGGGCACCCAATTCTACACTAAAGCCATTTCATATTTCTCATAGCTAGTTTAAATCAGTTTGTGATACTTCTGATGATGTTTTTTCAAGAACTTAAATGTGAAAAAATCAAGGTATTTTTGAATAACATAGTTCCATCTACAGTATCAGAGAGAATTTATTACTTCGTCTTACAGTATTAAAAGACTATAGTGAAACTCTCTGCCTTGAAGCAGTACGATACAAATTAAATTTTAGAAATAGTCCGTCAGTTATCCCAGTTACATTACAAATCAAAAGTAAATAAATTTAAATTACATTTAAGAGACATTTAGACAACGATTTACTTCTTCAAATTTAATGAAAATTAAGATATTCGGTTATACTCGTATAAAATAATGATAAATACATATTGCTAATAATATATAACTTAAAGTTAAATAAAACTCAATAACTCTTATTTCGATTTTACACTACAACAGAAGAAATTACCTACATAAGAAATGAACAACAGAAATAGTTGTGTGTAACAATATGTGTGATAATTAGCAACAGTGGTAGATGTTCATGTAACATATAGCATGCTAAATAATCATCAAAATTTTATAAAGTTATAAGGTTTATTATAAGTTTATTAACAGTTATTTTAAGTTTTATATCTTTCCTATCTTATTTTAATTTCAGCTTACAATTTCCTGCCAGAATGTAAATTCAGAAATGTAGTTAATGCAAATGAGAAAGAGTAATATTTAAGTCGTGACTTCACCGACTTCAACAGAGAGAGTCTGATTCTCTGACTAGCGCGCGTTTGCCTTTTGGCTACGTCTCTCTGAGCTGTTACTATGCTCAGCCATACCTTAGGCCCTCGCTTGGCTTCGCCGATTTAATTAATACTTAGGGGACAACTAGTTAGATTCTGATAGCTTCGGCTACACCTTTCAAACAGCTTAGTTAAGCTAGTTTTAGTTTCAGTTATTATTATTTTAAGCCCGAGTGACGGCTTTGTGTAAAGTTCCAAGTAAGAACTGATTGTAAATATACTGAAAAATAAAGGGTTAAAAACTCTCTTTAAGTCTTACGTGTTCTGTTCACACACTTAAGCGATTATTCGCTTGCTAGTGTTCGTGGGGTTCTAAGTTTGAACTTTAGGATTAAATAGTAAAACCCCACATTTGGTGCTCGAAATTGTTCTTAATGAACCATGCCGTTGGATAGTGAAGAATTCTTGTTGACCCCTCCAACCTTTCAGTTCCATCAAGCACAACCAAACCCGATGGAGGGATTTGGATTCATCTTGGAATCAATGAGAGCGGCAATGAAGCCAACAGCAACGTTTCACGGCAAAGGATCCGTAATTACCTTTCTGGAACAGATGGAGTTACACTTTGTTATCTCCTGTGAATCAGCCACAGAGAATATTCATCGCTACGACGAATTTCAAAGGTCAAGCCCTCAGCCTGTACAAAAATATTGGCAAGAATTTGTTGGGGGATCCAGGATCGAAACGTATACATGAAAGAATTTTAAAAATTCGCTTTTGAAAGCATTTTCAGTTGTAAAAGACCGCGCAAGATTCGAATCAGAATTATTCAGTAAATATCAAACTAATTTTGACGAATTAACAGATTTCATCTTAAGGAAAATTCATATTGTCAAATTATTATATAGGAAAAGGCCCGGCAACGAAATCATCGAAATAATTTTGCCGCGGTTGCTTCCATCAATTCAGGACTTTCTTGAAGTTGGAAATCCGCAAACGCTGGAAAGCTTATTTGAATAGCTGTCAAATTTCAGAGCAAGCGAACGGCGAAAAAAGCGCGGGCGAAGAATTTTACACAGTATTCAAGGTTTCACAATCGAACGAAACCTAAAGCTCAGCAGAGTTCCTATCGACAAGAGGAGAAGGTAGGAGAGCCGTTCAGACCAAAGTGTGGGGAAATAAAAAGCAGTTGGACAAAGGGGGCGAAAGAAAGGATTTAAACTAATCACGGTGACTAGGAAGAGGGTGACGTCACCGTGTGAGAAGGTAAATTCTTCATAAATCAAGCCGAATATGGTAATCGTACAAAATTTGGCCTTGCCAGAAATCCACATACTACTAAACGGCGTCCTTACGACCGCCTTACTAGATACTGAGGTTCAGTGCATCTTCCTGTCGCAGGATTTTTTTAAAAAACATTTTAGTCGTTACAGACTGTTTAACACAACGGAATGAATTGAATCCTTTTTATTGGACTGCTGCCCAAGGCAAACAGTGTATCTGCTTGGGAAAAGTGGGGCTGCATGTTCAAATAAAAAACGAGGTCCAGAAAATAAACTTTCTCGTGGTAAAGAATTTGTTAACCGCAGTCATATTGGGGAGCTAGAGCAAAAATTAATTTTAAAGATTCTACCTTATAGGTCAAGATGGATAAAATGGAGAAAAAAACAAGTTTAAAGAACTGGTAAGAGATTTTGCTAAATTATTTGACGAGAAGCCTGGATTCTGCCAGATAGTATCTCACGCGATTGGTACTCGCAAGTGAGCCCCCAGTTCGTTCCAAACCGTACCGTTATGATCGGGTGAAAGAAGATGTTCTGGAGCAATACATTAAAAATGCTCGAGGATAAAATAATTACGCCAAGTACCAGCCCCTACGGTAGTCCTGTAGTTTTATGTAGAAAGAAGAATGGACTGCCAGCCGCAGATCCGAACGCACAGAGATTCGCTACTGATTACCGAAAATTAAATAGCATAACGAAATACCCCACATATCTCCTCCCGATAATAGATGAAATTATAAGAAAAATTCGGCCAACTAAATATATGACAATCTTAGACTTGACGACAGGCTATTTTCAAATTGCAGTAAAACCAGGGGATGTCGAAAAGACAGCGTTTATTACGAAATAAGGTGTGTATGCCTTTAGGAGAATGCTGCTTGGCTTAAGCGGAGCTCCGGCTACATTTAAAAAAGTTATGAATATTGTTTTAAGGCCAGTTTTGGAAAAATGTACTGTCATTTATATCGATGATATTATTGTAACAAGCGAAACTCTAGAAGAACACATTAAACATTTAGAGGAAGTGTTTTCATTATTACATGAAGCGGGCCTTAAAGTTAATCCTAAAAAGTGCAAATTTACCGCCAAGGAATTGAGGTGCCTCGGTTATAAAATCTCGAAAAACGGTACAGAAACTGACAATTCGAAAATTTTAGCGATCAAAAGTTATCCACCGCCAAATACGGCTAAGAAGTTATCATCCTTCTTGCGGATGTGTTCCTATTATAGAGTATTCATTAAAGATTTTGCTAAAATAATTGAACCTCTGTTGGTGCTTAAATGAAAAAAGACTAGGTTCACATGGACAGCGGAGGCGAATACGGCTTTTGAAGAACTGAAACACGCCTTAATTAATGCCCCTGTTCTTAAATTCCCGGAAGGGGATCAAAATTTAGAAATATCAGCAGACGCTACAGACTACGCAATTGGCGCAGTTCTTTCTCAAAAGGGACAACCGATAGCTTTTTTCAGCAAGACGCTTAATCAAACTCAGCGAAATTATACTGCAACTGAGCGAGAAACTCTCGCAGTCCTGCTATCGGGGCAAAAATTTCGGGTGTTCTTTGAGAGTGCCCAATAACTGTGTATTCAGATCACGCGGCAGTTGATCCCCTATACTCCGGAAAAAATCTTTCGCCTCGGCTTATACGTTGGACACTAAAACTGCAAGAGTTTAACTTAATTATAAAACACACGACGGGGAAAGAAAATGTAGTTGCAGATGCCCTTTCGAGGACTAAAATCGATGAAGACGGAAATACAATTAAGTGTACGATGTTAACTGCGAAAATAATTGAATCCCGGGAAACAATAATCACCGAGTTAAAAACGGACCCAGAATTTAAAGATATTTATGCTTACCTGGAAAATCCCGAAAATTTTGAACATGTAGACTTAACGGCTATTCGCAGTAGGACGGCCGATTATGAAATTATAGATAAATTGCTCTTTTACACGAAAACAACCAACGATAATCAAGAATCGCGGCCGGTAGTCCCAATGAGTCTAGGCTTAAGTATTCTCGAGGAGCTTCATGACTAGAAATTAGGAGTCCATCTTGGTGTTATGAAAACCCTGCAAAGGGTCCGTGAAGCGGTATATTTTCCGCAGTTATACAAAGTCGTGGCGGCGTATGTCAGGCCATGTCACTTGTGTCAATTAATTAACGACGTTAATTACAACCCGGCCGGGTACTTAAATAGCATAAAAACCAATTTTTTAAATTAATTGGTGGGCATTAATTTGCTTGGTCGATACCCTAGAACAAAGATTAATAAAAACAGATACTTGTTAATCATCGTGGATCATTTCTCAAAATGGGTAGAAATAATTCCTCTTAAACGGGCTTCAGCAAAAATAGTAGCAGATTCGTTTCTAAATAAATATATTTCAAAATACGGGTCCCCAGTAAAAGTAATATCAGATAATGGTAGGCAATTTGTAAGCAATTAATTTGAAAACATGTGCACAGGCCTTGGCATACGCCATCTAAAAATGGTACCATATAGATCGCAATCAAATATTGCGCAACGCGTTAATAAAAATATGGTTAAAATTATTCGGGGATATGTTAAGAATTCTCATGACCGTTGGGACAGCTGCGTCAATGAATTAGGCTTTTCCTTGAGAACAGCAAAGCATAACACGACAAAGAAAACCCCCGCAGAATTATTCCTAGGAAGAAACATCTTAACGCCTCTGGATAAGCTACTTTTCGTTCAACAAAGACAGGAAGAGTTTAAATTGAATGATATTTAGGAAATTATTAATGAGGTATTCAAAAATTCAGTTGCGGTTAGGTCGAAACAACATTATACTACAATAGAAAGAGACGTGAAGTAGCCAGAAACTGCTAAAATTAAAGCACTCCTTGTCATCTGCACCTGAAAATAGGGTAACCAAATTTGAGCCCAGGCTTGAGGGTCCTTTTGTCATAGAGAAGATAAAATTTTCAACGATTTACTTAAAATCAGAAAACGGAAAACAATCTATCGCTAACATCGATCAAATCAAACCCTATTATAGTCGTACGGATTTTCTAATCTTAGAAATTTATTGCAGGCTCCTGAAATAACACCAAGAATATTAATTTCATCGTCGCCAAACAAGGATTCTCCAGCAGCGAAAAGAAAGGCCGTTAACATTGGAGAAATCATAGCGAAACGAAGGCAACTTCAACAAGATCAAAGTTCCGCTAGAACGAGGAGTACTAAACAAATAGAAGTTCCCCTTCAACAAGAGCCAGCGCCTATGAGACAGCGAAAAAGCTCTTGAAACATAAGCAAAGAAAACGGCAAACTACAGAACCCACGCCACAAGAAGATGCCAGAAGAATATGCCAGCCGGAAGCAAGGATGAAAAGAAAGCAATCTGACGACACGAGGTCTATTCCTTCCCAGGAACCAAGAAGAACTAAGAGGTTTTTCAAAGATTCAGAAATAAGGTCGGCAAGGTACAAGACAAAGAGAAAACTGGAATTCCGAAATCCTCAACCAACAAGAAAAGCTCTCCGTTGCAACGCCCGAGGAATGCAAAGAAAAGAATGCCCAGAACCGAATACCAGCCTTCCGAGACGACTGAGAGACCGAAATTTGGCAACTCCAACATTTTAAGAGTTCTGCGCCAAGAGGATGCAGGAGTATAGAAGCCAAAAAGATAAGTCAAAATTTTCCTTGTTTTCTATTTTGTATTGAAAGTTCGATTTATGTCATGTGTTTAAAGTTTCTAAATACTGTTTAAAAGAAGAAATTAAATTCTCAAGTTTGCGAGAATGTATTTGTAACTGTCTGTTAAACAGAAAAGAAATTGAATTCGCAAGTTGGCGAAAACTTATTTTGTAAATACTTTCTTTTAGAATTCTCAAGTTCTGAGAGACTACTTTCTGAATATGTTTAGTCGAAAGACTTTAATTGTGTTAACTTAAAGATTGTAGTCAAGCGTTGTGAATTTTGTATAGCAACTATAACGAATGATGTAAAACGAATTTCAAAGTATTAAGTGTTAAAATGTTCTATTGAATTTGAAATGTTAATGTTAGCTTTTAAACTTTTGTAAAAGTTTAACTGATACAAATGTAAGTTTTGGTCAAGCATGACTGTAAATATCTTTGTGTAAAAGATGAATTGAATAAAAGTATATATTGAATGTGTTTAAAGTTAGGCTCTCCAGGCTTTACGTAAGAATTTTAAATTTAAGCTCTATTTTAGGACATTAGGTCTAATTTTGTGTTTAAGGAGTTTTCTAAGGTCTGGAAAGTCGAGTTTATAACAGATCCTAGCGATTGGATAGTGGTAGATTGTCGTAGCGGAACTACAGCATAAAAACCTAGTCTCACTCAGAACAATTTCTGAAGAGCATGGGGAAAGAACTTTAAAGTTTGGTGTGAATGAAAATGTTTAAGGTTAAAAATAATTGCAAGAAAAAGTAACTGTTATGCCGTCGAAACTGTTATGAAAAGAACTAATACTTTTTCCTTCCAGAGGACTGGAAGGTGAAGACTGACGTCTGATTGAAAGAAAAGATGAAGTAGATGAATGTAAAACCCATTCAAATTGTGAATGTCTATTTTTCTTAGTTTTAATCTAGCTTTAGATATTTGTGTAAAGTTGGCCCTAAACAGAAAACGTTTTAATGATGAAAGTCATTCAAGAAAGAATTTCTAGAAGTTTAAAATTTTGATATTAACGACTTCTTGTTTAGAATTTAAAATCTTAAACAAGGTCGTTTTGAGACCTTATTATTCGAGTAGTTAAATTCTGGTGGGGAAAGATTTAAGGTTTATCCTAAGTTTATAGCACTTATTTTAAGTTTTGTATCTTTCCTATCTTATTCTAATTTCAGCTTACAATTTCCTGCCAGAATGTTAATTCAGAAACTCAATTAATGCAAATGAGAAAGAGTACTATTTAAGTCATGACTTCACCGACTTCAAAAGAGAGAGTCTGATTCCCTGACTAGCGCGCGTTTGCCTTTTGGCTACGTCTCTCTTAGCTGTTATTACGCTCGGCCATACCTTAGGCCCTCGCTTGGCTTCGCCGATTTAATTAATACTAATAGGGGCCAACTAGTTAGATTCTGATAGCTTCGGCTATACCTTTCAAACAGCTTAGTTAAGCTAGTTTTAATTTCAGTTATTATTATTTTAAGCCCGAGTGACGGCTTTGTGTAAAGTTCCAAGTAAGAACTGATTGTAAATATACTGAAAAATAAAGGGTTAAAAACCCTCTTTAAGTCTTACGTATTCTGTTCACACACTTAAGCGATTATTTGCTTGTTAGTGTTCGTGGGGTTCTAAGTTTGAACTTTAGGATTAAATAGTCAAACCCCACATAGTATCAGATGGTAATACACCATGAGAAATTTTGAGTACATTTAAGATGGAATAATAAATTGATGTTGATTGTTAGGCAAATCCAATATCTAATAGAAAATGTTTAATGATACTCTTAAAATACATCATTTTTATTTACACTTTGAAGGACATAGGCTTTTAGAATCAGAAATCCCCCCCAGAATAATTTTAAATAAAAACAATAAAAGCAAATCCTTTTTATTGGAAAGGAACAAAAATTTAAGCAATTAAATGTTTGGTAATTTAACCCTAATTTCTCTTAAGATTTGTTTTTCTTTTTATAACAGAGGATCTGTAATAGATCTCTTCTTTTGTACCTTCTTTACAAAATAGATTTATTTGTTAGCTTAATGCGCATCATTACTTTGGAACGCAACTTATAAGATAAGATTCATAAAATAATCCTTTTCTGAATTAGTAGCTATTATTTTCTAAATGATTCCGTTATTTCTGAGTTAATACACCATTTCCTGAAAAATAATGCATGGTAAGTTTTTATTGCAGTTTTTAGTAAACTTGAAAATGTCTTAAAAAAGGAAGGAGTAAAATTTTGTTGTTAAACCAAACAGATATTTGTTACAATTACCCAACTACGAAACAACTTACCTCTTGCTATTCTTAAAACTCTCATGACACGTATGATTGTCGGATTAATGGGTATTACTTCAGATTCCATTTCTTCCAGAACGATACCAATTACGGAAAGAATAACGATTCCAACATCTAATTGGTTCCATCTTGAAAAATATCCAGTAGATTAGAGACATGTTAATAATAGAAGGTAAGTAATAAAACAATTTAAAAATTGAAATTTACGAAAATTATATTTTTGTTTTGCATTCAAAAGAGTTAAATTACTTAATGCAATAATGTGAGATATACAAATAATCTCGCATTGTGAGATGTAAGTATTCTATTAATTTGCTGCTGAAGAATTACTTAATTCGGAAGTGAGATTGCGTAATCGTCTTTTGTCGATTATCAGTATTTAAACTTTGCATTTCATCCATTAGAAAAAACTTAAAAACAAAGAATGATTTCTTTAAATGCTACTTAATTTATTACATTCATTTATGAAAAAAGGCTGAATATATTTTCAGCGAATGATACTGGAATGTATAGCGTGCTTTTCATAATTTAAGGTTAGGTTAGGTTATTCAATTATGGCAAAGCTCACGAGGGCTATCTGCCTAAGGGGAGGGATGCCTTCGTGGAGGACTTTCTAAGGGAAACTGGCTCGTATACACGTTACACATGGGGAAAACCACGAAAACGCCCATGCAGCCAGCCCGTTCGCGGGATTCGAACCTCGGACCGAACTACCAGTGTTCAGCGCTTTACCGCTCGGCCGCTGGTGGGCCTTTCATAATTTAAAGACAGGTTTTCATAAATTAATGAGCAGTACTGTTTATCTTAAAAATGTATCAGATACTCTCTTAAAATGTAATGAAAGAGTCTGTGGACTTCAGTTCATATAAAAACTGGGAAACACTTTTACCTCTTGAATTAATATTATAATCAATGTAAGCAATAATGAAATTTGACAAGCAAATTACTACTATCTTGTACTTCTTACAAGAAAATATTTATTTTTCAATAGGCTAAATTACTTAAGAATCCATTCTGATACAGAAGGTCTATTTTACAGAATCCGTGACTATCGAATTTACACAATAAACAAAGAAATAAGAGCCCGGTTTTCTGCAGTCATTAATTCGGGCATTTATTAATATCTTTTGCCATTTTTAAACATAACGAAAATAAAACGAAAATTTAAGAAGAAATCAACAAAAATGTTCGTAGTTTAACAATCTCCTTAATAAATTAAACAATTACGCGCATTTAACTGTAATGCGCGTGTCACTTCTTTGAAAAGCCTGTTTACCAGGTATTCCACAGTGAGATGAAATCCACAGAAATTTTCCTGTGATATTCTAAGAACTAACTCAAGAAAATCTGGCATTCCTTAACTTCATGATTAGTTACAGTCTTGCATCGATTTGCGATACCTGGAATAGCTGCTTCAGAGCCGCTCTGGCTCACAGACTTTGAGGAGAATCATCATGAGCAAGTGCTTGTTCTAAATGACATATACAGCCTTTACTCCATAGTAAAAATCGTTTTCGGGAAGGCAAAGGAATAAGTATTTCGTAGAAAATTCTAACTTTAGAGCTTTCATTATTGTTAGCGAGAGATTTTTCAGTATAATTTGTAGCCAAGAATCGAAAAAATGTTTGCTTTTGGCATTATCCATTGCCACAGAATAAAAAGCACCAGAACATATATTAGATTTAGAAACCGACTCAGAAATATTAAGATAGAAAGCATAATGTTTGATTCGATGATTTAGTGGGAGAAGCAAAGTATTGGAGATTAAAATAACTTGAATTTTTTTCTTCTGAAATTGGTTGCATAAAGTTCTCCTTTTTTTCAAAGTCTGCACGTCCATTCATATTCAAAAATTGACAAAAGGGTGTGTTATAAGTTTAGAATGTGAAAGAGGAAAAGGAGTGTGTAATTTAAAAGTTTCATTTGATTTACCAGTGTAGAGAAATGGTATTGTATATCTCACCTTTCGCAAAGTAATTGTTCAAGATCTCCTTGAAAAGAAAAGGTTTCTTGAGTGGCTTTAAAAAATCACAGAAAAATAGTAAAAGAAGAAGAGTGTTGATTATAATTCACAATGTTGATTCTATTTCACAATGTTGCTATTATTTGACACAATTCACAATGTTGCTATTATTTGACACAATTCATAATGACGTTATTATTACACATTCCGACTATAATTCACAATAATTTTCAACTAAGATAATACTTTATAATGCTGCAAATTAATTGTTAAATATTCCCAAAATCTTTGGAAAATTTCATAAAACACTGAAACTACGAAATAAATCTGAACTTGAAGTGTAGTGACATCAAATTATTTTCTTTCCCATCTCACACTGTTATTAGATGCGGACTATGCCAGTTAACTGACTGAAATAAACAACAAATATAAAAAGCATTCCTTTAAAGCAGTTATTCTCAACCTTTTTTTTTTGTGGCGGCACACTTTTAAGGATTTCAAAATTTGGCAGCACACACACAAAAAGATAAGTATAAAAGTTGTTTACTCACATATAATACACTGTGTAAAATAGTTATGATAATAATTTTGAATAAAAAATAAAACAAAAAATCCTGAAAAGTTTCAGATTTTAAATTACGTTCAAAGGGGCGTTTTTTAACGTTTTGTGTGTTACCTTTATTTATTAAATATCATGTTCTTTGCACTTAAACTATAAAATTCACTTCAACAGCAATATCGCAAAATTATTTTAAAATGAGCATGTCTTTAGAATTTCCGATACACAGTTCCGCGCGTTGGAGACAAAAAGGTCTTTTTTTGCCCGTAGGGTGTTGCCATTTCTCGCTTTTGAATCGTTGAGTTTGTTCCTCAAGAAATCGTTAAAACTTTTACAAAATATGAAATAGACAATAAAACAAATTCCAAATTCGGGCTTCCAGATTCGCATATTCGGGGTACGTTATTCAAAATTGGATGGGTCTAGGTACCGTTGTTTTATCACATTTGGAGAAACATATATACATTTATGAAGATTATTCATTATTTAATTTTTTTAAATTTAATACATAGCTGCAATATTTGGTGGCAACAGTTTGAAAAGTGATTCAGACTTCTAATTTTTCCAAAGCAAAATCGCAAAATGAAAACAATAGTCCTTTAGAGACAAAGCCCCCTTTGGACTAATAATATGTACTACAAAAACAGCAGTACGTTTATTAAGGGATTAATTACAAGTTAAGAATACTTTTAATGTGAAGTTTGACCTTGATGTTTTTTGATGATTTCATTTATATTTGGTCGCAAAAATGACAATGCTGCTCTCATATCCTCTTCTACATTTAACAGTCTGGATCTTTTATTCGTTTTTATGCTGGTTAATATTGAAAATCCGAACTCACACAAATAAGATGTAGAAAATTGTGATAATATTTTTAAAGCTTTTTTGGCCATCATGGGATAATCACATCTAATATTAATCCAAAATGAATTAATCTATTCTTCCGAATATTTTAAAATTAAATCTCAATTATTAGAAAACGAAATTAATTCTTTTTCTCCATTAAGTTAATTCAAATACAGAAGTATTCATTATCCCAAACAGATTACGAACCCAATCAAATTTTTTTTTATATCTAAATTTGAGAAATAATGAACAATTTTCTCCTCTAATGTTGTCAAATGATCAATAACAATTTTATGAATAGTTTTATTAAAATCTTTTCGGACTGACTCAAACTTTTCCATATTGACTTTCTGAGCTTTATTCTTCCATAAAGTTATTTGTTTTTGGAATCTCACCAGTTTTTCTGTTGAGTTTCATATATTTTCTTTCGGCCCTTGCATACTTGAATTTAAAGTGTTTGATAAGTAAGCTAGTTTAGCACACTATATTTTATATTCCAACAAATGAACAAAATTACAATTTTAATTTTGTTCAAAAAACATTTTCATTTCGTCTTTTAATTCCAGCACACGAGATAAAACTTTTCCTCTGGACAACCACCTTACTTCCGTATGCAGTAACAAGGATTCGTACTTAGCTTCCATAGCTTGGCATAAATTACTAAACAAGCGACTTTTTAATGATCTTGATTCCATACAATTAACCATTTTAACACATTGTTACAGAACTATTTTCAAATCTGATGGCAAATATTTTGTAAGTGCTTCTCAATGCAAAAAAGAATGATAACTGATAGATCACCATTCAATTCTTTAACATGTGCTACAAATCCTTTTAGATCTCCAGTCGTAGCTGGAGCACCATCTGTGCAAATGCTATTGCATGAATTCCACGAAACTTTAATCTCTTCTAAATATGAACTAATTACATCAATAATATGTTAGCCAGTTGTAAAATTAGGTAACACACAACATAAAAATTGATTAATTATAACATTTACGTGAATAAACCCAACGAATGAAATTAATTGAGCTTTTCCCGTAATATCTGTTTTTTCATCGATTTGCAGAGCAAAATTTGAATTTACAAGAGTGTTTGAAGTATTTTGTTCAATATTTTGCGGCATAGTTTTGATTCTGCGATGGATTGTGTCATTTGAAATGGTACTTTGCAAATATCAATATCTGCTGATCCACCAATCATTATTTTTACAATTTTGCGACAAGCTGGTAATATAATTTCTTCAGCAAAATTGTGAGGTTTTAGTTTAACTGCAATCAATTCAGCTATTTCTTAAGAAGCTATTTGACCTTTTTTCAGAATTTCGCCAATTCTCATGTGTACCGTATACTAGGATTAAAACCATTATAATTTTTACTATATACATTTCTAAAATTTTGGGGCACAGAGTTTGAGAATTACTTCTTTAAAGGAATGCACTAGCATTACTTTCCTATAAAAGGATTGGATCGGATTATTAGATCACTATAATAATAATACTAAAGCCTCTTTTTGTAATATATTTAAAATAACTCAAAGATCTACATTTTTAAATGAAGACTAGGCTGTAGACTCTTTTGGTCGTTATGTAGGAAAATTTGTTGATCATTATTATTACGAAATTATTGGCTGCTTCAAATAATTGGCAACACAGAAATGTAGTATGTGACCTTACATTCCTAAGATGCAGAATGATTTCAGCTGTTTTTTTCCTGACTTTTGCTATCATTTCTGGCCGATAAATTGGCTATATATCTATCACGATTTACTGCTATACGATTCTAGAAAGGGCTAAATAAATAAATATATATATAATAACAATTAAAAAATATTTGTTAAGCATTTTGGGAAATAAGAAAGTTTATAAGATTTGGTTCATTTAGAAATATCTAATCGAAATATGTTACACATTTCTAGGAATAAATCCATCATCTGTTTCAATGTAAAACACATATTTTAAGCGCAGTAGTTTACAATTGAGTATTTTTCATCCACCACCTGACACGAACGTCCCTTTGAGTATGAGTTAAACTGTGTGTAATTCAATTTATTCTCTAAACTATTTCTAACTTGTTTCTTTGTGTTATTACTTAAGTCTAATTTATTCGATAAGCATACTATTGTAGTTTCAAACATTTATCGAAAGTCTAATAAATCATAAACCTTTAACCTTTTGACTTGAATCCATGTTTTGTTGATAAATTATTAACTACAAAATAACGCCGCAAAAAGAATTTCATAAATTTTCTCTTTCATATTTGTGAATATTCACGAGAATGTTCAAATTTTAGAAAAGCTTTTGAAAGCTATCGATTCTGGTATTATAAGATTTTAAAAACTTAAAAGTACTAGCCCTAATCATTCACATAAAGCAAATGCTCAAAAGCACCATGAAAAAAAAATAACTAATGGATCAATAAAAGAAATCGCAATGCATATCAAAAAGGCACCAGACGAATTAATGAAAAATTTGCTAAGAATCAAAAGTACTGCTTTACAATTAAGTAATTACTGTATCCCACTCTTCCTTTTAGTTTTTACTTTTAGTACTTGAATACTTACACGTTCCTTTTAGTACTTCCTTTTAGTTTAGTCCAACAAATTACAGAAGGAACATTTTGTCGCCAAGAAGAAATCTCTCCTTAATTTCTTCGCACAGCTTTGAATTTCTGTGATAATTTTACTGAAATTTCTATTGTAAAATCATTTCATTTCTTCTTTATTCTAAATAGCGAATGTAATATAAGTTATAGCTCAGTATAGTAATTGACGAATAAAAGCAATAAATAAAGGAATACAAAGGTTTGTATAAACCCTTTGGAAACTAAAGTAAACTATTACTCAGATGTGACTTGAACACAGAAATACATTACTTGCTATTAATCAAAAGAAGAAAGAATTACATGAGTAGATTGAGAAAACATCTATACAGGTTCCTTGTATAAATGTTACTTCATGCTACTAGTGAAACTATTCTTGTTATGATATTTAAACTATATTGAGACAGTATATATACATATATGCATTTGATAATGTGTGTTTGATGTTAATACAACGAATATATTGTTGCGCGGTACTGGCTTATAAAGCTTTTTTAATAACCATGCCAGACGAGCAGGAAGAAACTGAAATTTTATAGAAGTTGTAACTCTCTTTATCATCCAATGCTAAACTCTATGTAGACCTTCAGCGACTTACGCTAAGAATAACGGAAACTGAGAAGTATAAAAGATCTTTTATTTGCGTAAAACGAGTAAAAGACCTTTTATTTAAAACTGAATAAGATGAACAGGAGGCACTCCCTGTGTTTACAACACCGCCAGCATTTATGGCAAGAAACTTAAAATCAGCAAGTAAAGCTAAATTTAAATAGATTAATAGCAAAGGCTACACAGAGCAGTTTAACGTGAAGTTGGCTCAGAGCTCCACAGGCGTGGATTTTAACTATCGGCAATTTATAATGATAGGCAGAAAACAGGAACACTTATCTATAGTAGCAAAAATAATAACGTGGCCTCAAGAGGCAGAACAAACTCACTTAACAATCTCAAAACGTCACTTTAACACACGCAAACTAAGTTGCATACTGGCGAGAAAACGGAGAGGAAAAAGTGACAGTACAGATTCAAGGTATAAAATAACTAGTTATTTAAATGAAAAGAACCTCAAAAAATAAATATTGCTCATACAGGACAAAATATCTTTCAGGGATATCTTAAAGGAAAGAACAGAGATAGGATGAATATCGTCTCCAATAAAAATCGAATCTAGAGCTGCAGAAAGGTGCATTTCGGTAGTTTCCAGAATGTCGGCAAGGAGAGTTTCTGTCTATATTTCGGTTCAAAATGAGCTATCTTTACAATTCAGTCATCGATAGATCAGAATCATAAGCTTTGCAGTGTAATTCAAAACACTATTACATTAAAAATGCATAACATTATAAAAATTCTTAAAAATTAAAATTTCACTGAATAAATTTTTAAATTTGCAACAGTCCTCCTAAAAGGAACGAAAGCGAGGCTTACCGATCTGCAAGATATCTGCGCAATCCTAAGGCAACAATTTTCATTGCTGCTTCAAGAATGAAGACAGCAGTAAAAAAGTAATTGAATACCTTCAGCGCATACACAAGCTCCTGCAAAATAAAAACGTGATAATTAGCATACTACTTAAATGTTCAAAGATTAAAATAAGTTATCTCTCACGTTAAAATAGAAATGAAAGATCTTTTTAACATTTTACGAAAAAATATTTTTCAAATTGACTATTTCCATAGGAATTTTTGATAGACTCACTTAATATTACAACTATCGTTATTTCATTAAAATCGCATATCAACAGAAATTTTATTTAAAAAAAGTTTTTTTCACCTCCAGAATAAAAAAAAGTATTCATTTCTTCTATTTCCATTATTTGCTTTTCAAAACATCCAAATATTATTGAGTAGCTTATTATGTTCGAGCTGCAATAAAGCAGTTATCCGAATGTTTTGTGTCATTTGTTCTGAGAGAAAGCTATGGATTAGAAATCTGTTTTAGTGAATATGTGAAATAACACATTTTAAATATTTGATTGTCATATTCCATTACAGTTTTTAAAGTCCTTGCAATGATAGGCCTGAAATTTACAAGTAGATTTATTTATTACATATATAATTTATACTAGTATTTGAGCTTTCATTTCACTCCCTTGATAAAGTGAAATGGATACCTTGCTGCAACAAAATAAAAATATCATCATCATCATCATCATCATAAGGGCTCAGCCCCGATCCTCCTAGCCGGCACAAGCTGGTCGTACGATCAAAACGTGCGACTGTCGAGAAAAAACAAACATAAGAAAAAACATACATAGTCCAAAATCTGAGTCTCAGTGCCGAATTCCAATTCTATCTCTGTTAATGTTCATAATCTTCATTATTGTCTATGCAAAATCTTTCAAATTTGAATAATTCATTTTAAAATCTTCCTTAAAATAATAAAAATATTATATGAAATCTTACTGCTTCTGTTAACTGTCAATCATCACACAGTGCTCTTTTTATTCCTTTTAAACACACCTGAATTTTGTTTTGCTGAGATAATCTATTTGAAAATTCATGATTCACAACTATAAATTTTTGATATTTATTTTTAAATGCAGCGAAAGGAAATAATACTACAATGTGCCTCTTAAATGAAAACTCCTTTTTATTTTAGCTTCAATGATATTCATTTTGTTTCCAAATGGATTTCATAAGCTTCCTCTAACTTTTAAAGATGTCACTTAGATTCTTCAACTCATTAATTTCAATAATTCTTGCTTAATTTGGTCTCATATTTGTGCTGAATTTATTTCTTTGTTGCATTTGCAGCTGTAAAGAACAAATATTTCATACAGAAAGCGTTTTGTTTCAAATTTTTAGAATATTTAGAAAGAAATTTTATTTTGCAAAATTTAGAAAACTTAAAACAATCGAAAGACAATGAATTATGAGCAACAACATACAGCTGATGCTAATTTTAACGAACAAACTAGAAGCTTTTCTAGGAAAAAAAATTCTCTTTTGCTCATCGACACATTCATTTCATTTCGTTTCGCGATCGACGGACAGCTCATCACAGGCTAAGCAATCATTAGTTTTAATCACCAACAAAGTTCAGTTCAGTTGACAATGAACGGGGACAACTGGCCTTCATCAGTGATTATTAGGTATTGTCCCACAACCATCTTTAACTAGATTGATTTTAATTTTAAATAATAATAACTAAATTATTAACATTCATAGGACAATAGATAATTTAAATGTATTAATTTTAAAACATATTTACATGAAACAGGATTCACATATTCATTAAAACGATCATACAAAAAATTAAGTTTTAATTAAATATTAACACCTTATGCTCATAAGATAAAGTTACTACGTGTGAGCTTAAAAATAAAATAATGAAATTTGAAAAGAATTAATAAATACGCTGCTACTGTATTCATATTTTAAGCGAGATGGCAAATATCTTTTCTCAATGCAGAGAGCAGTTTCATAGTTTTACAAATTTCAAGAAAAAGATGGCTTTGTTTAAAATGAATCTATCTAAAAGAAATAAGATTAGCTGCAGGAATTTAATATGATATTGTTTTGTCAAGAGACTTTCCATTATGCAATGATGTGGAGATCCTGTTCTCTATAGGCACAATGGGTAAGTATTGGTAAATCGATGTTTACAATAAAATGTTGCGAAGTGACCATGTCTAGTTATGCATCATGATGACTTCGGAATTCAAATTTTACGATTCAGATGAATTCAATTCAGATTTTGATGGTTAACTAAAAGTGAGGACTCAGGGCCGATCCTAGTGTGTCGGCCGCCCGCGTGCAAAGACCTAATATGCCGTCTCTCTAGAGAAATTTTCATATTTTGACTAAACGTTGATATTACAAATTCAAGTAAAACATTAATAAAAGTGCAAATAAAATTTGAAGTGCAAAACTTTAGTTTTGGCCAGCTAATAGGTTATAATAGCGACAAAATACTTGAGCAAAATAATAAACAGATAAAAATATTACCTTTGAAATAAAAATAAACATTTTATAATTAGAAATGCAAAACAACAGTATTTACTCAAATATAATCTAATAAAAAAGTACTAAAGCGTAAAACTCGTGAAACAAAAAGTGTATAAATCAGTC
>KK119729.1:119062-178591 GCA_000611955.2 Stegodyphus mimosarum | reverse complement strand
CGGTAAAATATTTTTTTAATTATCGTCAGATCTTTGGGAAACTAAATATTTTTTAAGATTATTTAAGCCTTCAATTCATTCCGCGATGTTTAATTTAGGATTTTGAAGCATTTTACTCAATACATCAATTCTAGATAATAAATCATGCCAAATTAAATTTGAACACAAAAATGTAAATGTTTCAAGAGTTTTTCAATTATTGATTCAGCATCCATTTTTGCTTTCATGCCCCTGATGGTATCCCCAATTAAGGCATTTAATGCGATAATTATGATTTTAGGTCTTATTTTAGAGGGCTAATAGCATTGATACGACTTTCCCACCTTGCTTCACTTAACGATTTTAAAGTTAGACTTTGGCACATATAATGCTCTAGGATTGATTTCGAGAATCTGTTTCTGAAGCCCTATATTTTCCCCCTTCATATTCGATCCATTGTAGTAGCCGTGAAAGCGTATATCTTAACTTCTATCTGCAAACTAGGTAATAACCTCTCTGACAGAAAATTGCACAGACCTTCTCCAGTGGTATGAGTTACTGGAAAAAATCCTAGAAAAAATTTAAAATATCTACCTTACCATCAGTTGTGTTCACACATCTAACTACAAACGTTATTTGTTCTGTGTGGCTAATATCTAGCCTAGAGTTCACAATTATAGTGTAATATTTGGCTTTTTTGACAATGCGTGTTACCTCATTAAGAATAGATTTGGCTAAAATATTACTTATTTCATTTTGAAAATGCTGCCCTAAGTATTGTGGAATACGTTTTTTGTTATCTTTGCATTTATGGACATTATTAAGGTGTTCTGGAATAACTGGACCAAATTTGGCCAGCCTCACCACTGTCTTTAAAAAATTACCATTATCTCTATGATACAACTTCGTACTAATTCCTCTGAATGACAAATTTTGGCTGGCTAAAAATTGTACTAAATCTGGTACACATATTCTCGAATATACAAGCTATCTATCTAAAAAGGATATTTTACATTTATATACAGAGGGTTTCATCTTACAGAAATTATGCAATATCTAGAAATGAAAAATTCGATATTTTATTTCATGTATATACACTCATGTCCAAAATTATCTTTACATATCCAAAAATGATGATATTCAATGAAATATCGAATCAATGTGATCCGTATTTGCAGGGAATGTGTGAAAACCAAGCCTAATTAGCATTATCCAAACAAAAGGAATCAAACGGTTTGTGATATGCAAATCTAGGCCTTACGTCATCCAAGGGTGAATCAAGGGCTTTGCGCAAACTGAATATTTGAGTGAATTTCTGCAAAGACTCAAAGAGGTTTGTTATGGCTTCGAAGTATCATTAGGAAGAATCTGTAAAGTGGCGAATTATCGGCCGTTTAGAAGCAGGGCAGTCAATCATGGGAACAGCCACATGTCTGAATATTTCAAGACAGACAGTCTCTAAGCTATGGAAACAGTTTCAAAATGATGGAAGTGTTGTAAGGAGGCCTGGACAAGGTTGGAAACGAATGACAACTGCTTCTGAAGATCGGTATCTGGCATTAACTGCCCGTCGTAACAGAAAGGCTACTGCTCGCCAGTTAAGTTCAGAGCTTGCAGCCGCCACTGGAACTGTTGCATCACGGCAAACAATATACAGAAGGCTTAATGAAAAAGGCCTTTATGCCAGAAAGCCAAGGGTATGTGTTTTACTGTCTTCACAGAAAAAGAGGGATCGCTTTAATTGGTGTAAAGAACATCAAAACTGGACTGAACATCAATGGTCCCATGCTCTCTTTACTGATGAGTCGCGGTTTAGTTTAACTGGTGATTCTAAACGTGTTTACATCTGGAGGGAGTCAAGAACACGAAATGATCCCTCGAACATTGTGGAATGTGACCGTTTCGGTAGTGGAGGTGTGATGGTATGGGGTGGAATATTGATCGATGGACGTACTCCCCTACACGTGTTCAGTAGCGGATCTGTGATAGGCCAGATATATCGGGATGAGGTCTTAGATCCTTATGTAAGACTTTTCAGGGGTGCATATGGACCTGACTTTTTATTTATGGATGATAATGCCCGTTCACATCGAGCAAACCTCGTTGATGAATTCCTTGAATGTGAAGACATTAAGCGAATACCTTGGCCACCAAACTCTCTAAATTACCAATCTTGGATTGAATTAAAAAAAGATAACCAATCTTGGACTATTTTTAAAACAAAGAGCGCAAAATAATTGTTTTTTCCAATACACGACAAAATATGAAATCATTCAAATAATATCCAATCTTGAACCCCCCCCAAAAAATTGGTTTCAGAAAAAATTCAATCTTGTAATTTTTTGATGGGGTACCGGTGTTCAAATACTTTTGTGACCGACTGTACGCCCCTACACGTGTTCAGCAGCTGATCTGTGACAGGCCAGATATATCGGGATGAGGTCTTAGATCCTTATGTAAGACTTTTCAGGGGTGCATATGGATCTGACTTTTTATTTATGGATGATAATGCCTGTCCAAATCGAGCAAACCTCGTTGATGAATTCCTTGAAAGTGAAGACATTAAGCGAATACCTTGGCCACCAAACTCTCCTGACCTTAACCCGATAGAGAACTTATGGGACTACCTTGGAAGAGCAATTGCACGTATACATCCTCCTCCTAGAGATGTAAATGCTCTGAAGACGGCATTGCTGGAAGAGTGGAGATTAATTCCCCAAACTGTGGTTAACAGCGTTATTTCCAGCCTTAAAACACGTTGTGATATGTGTGTACAAGTCAGGGGAGATCATATTCCATATTAAATTCGTAAGACTTAATTCTTTTTCTGAATCATTCCTTTTTTTCTTAACTCTCTTTGTCACACTTTATTACCATTTTTATTGTTTCATGCTACAATTTTATATCATATGAGGTAATCTTCAATTTTTTCTTTTGCATTTATATGTCATCATGTTATGTATGATTCTACGAAAATTCATTAAATTATAAGTCATAGTCTCTGAGAAATCCGTGAATTTATGCATGTAAACATAATTTTGGACATGAGTGTAGTATGTTTTTTTTAAATGCAATGTAGTAAAAAGGTGTTTATATGGTGGTTATGTGGTAAAAATTATTAGGTATTTATGTGGTAAAAACTTTATCTCATGATAATGACTTTCTATTTTCTGTCCAATATTGAAACGGATTATAGCTGATAATATTAAGAGTACATTTGTGCGATATTTAGCTTGAAAATGTTAAATAATAACTGGCTAATAAAAAAATCTACTTGAAATCCGCCCCCCCCAATATTGTTTTCTTCACGTCTCTACGTTAATTTAAAGCGATCTTTCATAGTTTGATGAATGTCACTTTATTTTTAATACACAAGGAAAGATAAAAATAATAAGACAAGAAATATAACTTTAAATAATTTTTTATTGGAAATTAATTTTTATTTCAAATTATCGTGAAATCTAGAAAGCAAATTTTTAAACATCAAAGAGTATATCTGAAGTATGCCGAATTAATTAAAAAAACTGACTATATGGATTTATTTCCAACATACCTATAGCCAATTTCTAAATGCAGAAAATAGATTTAATTATTTTTAAAAGAGTATTTAAATCTGTTGTATGAATAAATATATCTGAAATTCTAAATGTAATAAATAAAATAAAAGGATGATCTGATCGTATACCAAAATAAATAATAATAGACAGTTTTGTTACTTAATTTGGAAATCAATGTATCAGGCTAAATATTTGGTGACAATTCAACACGGCTTCATCAGTTCAATCTTAAACATGATGCATACAGGAGGTGTTATGAAGAACAACCAGACAGATAAATCCTGCTAACATAGAGAAAATAGTAAACACGGTGGCACGGTAAGTGACTAAGTGGATTATAGGTGATATGAAATTATTCTTCAGCTAGAGGATTGGAGTATGCATGTAAGCGGGCAGATGTATAAGTACATATATCATGATTGACTTTTAATACATGGTTTCGTTTATTTTTGTTTTTTAGTGTGATGTTGTAAATCTTCTGATTCGCCTTTTTGATTATAGGCATCTTGTTACATTTAGTGATTTAGAAAGGGAAAAAAAACCGCATAAAACCCGCAATCTTTTTAATATACTAGTAAAGTACCATTAAGTACCTATACAACATAGAATAAAATTTAGAACTCCGGCAAACTTAACATTAATAATACTATGTGAATACTGAACATTAATAATACTATGTGAATACTGAAGTGCTTTCAAACACGTTTTGTAATGAAAATCATTTAATTAAAAGAAGCTGCAAGATATAAAATGAAACCAAATACAAAAACCTTTGATACCGAATAAAACTACAAGAAAGTACCTTTTAATAGAGGTACAATACTTACAGTAAAAAGGAAAATGGGCATTGTTTATAAGCGTTGTAATCCATAGACACAAAAGTCACTTCTTTCCTCTGTTTCGTTTTTCTAAATTGTAAGGCTCTTATTAAATTAAAAATTTTTAATTTCTCCAAATGCATATTGAATTTAAACACTCCTATGTCTTAGGTAATATTAACCATATTAGATATTTTCATAAAGCAACTTTCGAAAAAATAATTTTTGGGACGCCTTTGTTAAGCATCGATCCACAATGTGCTGCCAATACCACTGGATAAGCAAAAACCTTTTCTATTGTGGTAGTGCCGGCCTTTCCACGAATTTTGCTATCAATTGAAGAATGTGTGTAAAGAGTACACATTTATGGACAATGGACGAACACACTGTGCCCTAACATTCTATTTTTCTTGAACTATGCTATGATATCGGGAAATTGGGACTTATTTTGATTTTTCAATAACTATTTAAAATTCAGCATATTTATTCGACTTACAAGTTTAATTTTGAGAAATTCGTAAAAAATTTGCTTGATTGATAAAACTATATGCGGACTGCGGCCGCTTCTTGTTTTTACCGTCCGCGTGAGGTGCACGTGATGCACACATGCTAGGATCGGCCCTGTGTAGACGTCATGTTCACAAAAATTCTACTCTTTGTGTCACTTTTTTATTGAGATTGTCAAGAGGTATTTTTTAAGATACTATCTTGTAGAGACATTACGTTATTTTGATGCTGGAGACTGAAAAATGAGCAATGCACTCGTCGAGATTCGAACCTGGACCTCTCGAATACGCGCAGAGTGTGGTACCGTTACACCACGAAGGCATGCAGAAAGGAGGGAGAAAATACCTTATATACCCCCTTTTAAAGGACGATTGGGGTTTACGGGACCCAATCGCCAAATCCTGGAGGTGAAGAATCATCATCCATCGCCTTTAAGTTCTGGTGCCACCGTAGAGCCATTACGTTATTTCGGTGCTGGAGGCTTGAAAAATAAGCAATGCTCTCGCTGAGACTCGAACCTGGAGCTCTCGAATACGCGCCAAATATTACTCTTTTTTTTTTCACAGTAGCTTTTCTTTTTGACGTTAGAGTCCTTTACATTGTCCTTCAGGCTCTGTTAATAAGATTCATTTCTTTCCCCAACTGTGATTCAAGAATGATATTTTGACAAGAATATTGCATGGTATCATGACTTTAGACACAATACCTCTCGATATACTTAGTAATTTTACGACTCGTCCACAGATGCGTCAACGAGCCGGGCATCAACATTCCGACTTCTTTGGGACACAGTCAAGCCACTCATTTTCTTTCAAATTCAACTAAGTTTTATAAATCATACTTTAAACAATTTTGTACGTAAAATAATCACACAAACACGGTGATGGCTAATTTACAGTTTACTTTGTAATAGACAAAAACAAAATTAACATTTTTAAGCGTAGGGTTCCTGTCATTTCGGACGATCCTTGTACATCATTCTTATTTTCTGCATATCCGCTCATGTATTAATAAGGAAGAGAGATCGCCTATTTTTATCATTGGAAATGCATTTAAACTTTTGTGAAAATAATTTCCATTTACACGTTACTTCTTATAATTCATTATTATAAAAAGAACGAGCGTCAAACAAAATACATAGCATAATAGCTATATTAACTGTATTGATCTGAATATAAGGTGACGTACTTTTAAATGCCTTTTTATAAACTATGAATATATTAATAGTTAAAAATTACATTAAAATAATTTATCAATCATCCTTCAACAAGAAATCCAAAAACTCAGATGGAACAGTCTGAAAAACGATGCAACAACATAATACCTAAATGTCATTTAAATGTTACTCTTTAACATACGTTTAGACGTTGAACTTACATTTAACCGTGTACACAGCTTTTCATCTTCAACATATCAAATGCATACATATAATGTTATATTACGACTTCTTTGGGTCCACTTTTCCACAAGTCCACTTTTCCAAGTAAAACAATTTGCAGAAAGACGGTATCGTCTTATATGTGAAAGGATCTTATATTCATACTTCTATGGTATATATTTTGGAGTTGAAATCAGCGCAAGTTTGAGAATAGAAATTTTAGGTTCCTTAAATATTGTTCAAAAACGAATATTTTGCATTCAGGTTTCATTCTGAATAGCTTGCATTCCGGTATCATAAAGTTATTTATAATTTGAATGAAATAATGGAACCAATGAATGGAATTACTTCGATGAATGGAAAAAAGCACAGTAACAACAACAAAAAAAAGTGCCTTAGTACATCTCCATTACCATTGGCATCATGTAGAACTCCGTCGCCATGGTAACAACGTTGAGTCCAATAACAGCAGCAATTGCCAGATCAAAATATTTACTAGTGATGATGTTATGAGTAAGAAGACGTGGTTTTGAATAATTGATGTAGTATGGAGGTTCCCTCATTTCTGAAGAAAAAAAGAAGTCATATTAGCCTTCTACAATAAGGAGCAAAGAAGAAAAGGAAAACAAAATCATACGAACCGTCTACAATGAGGCGCAAACAGAAAAGAATACAGCATGACAAATATAAATAAAATCATAATACATGTAAGTATACAGAAATTTAAGTAATATATCAATACAGAATTCAAATAATATTTTCTATGCGTTACTTACTCTCACGTATATTATCTACTTCTCTAACCCGTATTTTATTCTACCAAAACCATTCTCATCATTGCTAAAATGAAGACTAAGATAAATCCTTTAAAATCATTCATGTGATTTCTGTTTTACGAATCTACTTGTATATAATTAAACGAGTTCATTTCTACTAAATTTATGTTGTACGTTTGAAGATTATTTTTTTTATATTAACGGAAACTGAGAATTGTTTTGGGAAGAAACAGGTAATATACTACGTGGAACGCATTGTTTAAATAATTGGCAAAACATTAATTATTTTTCAGAAGTTTTAGAATATAAATTTTGTAAAAATTCAATAGTAATATTTCGTAATTAAGAAAAAAAGATGCTATTTTTTGAGACGTGAACTTCGAAATTTCAATATTATTAACTTAATTCATTAAGGTCTAGTCTTAAGAGAAAAACAATATATTATTACAAAAAAAGAACGTTGAAAATTAGAAACAAATAGACTTTAAATTAATGGTAATAATATTTTGTTCAGTAATAATTTTTAATTACAGAGAAGTAATAATTTTTTGATTCAAAACTGCACAAATGTGTGTAATATTAAATATATCGCAAAACTTATTTTAAGAATACATAACTAAACATATCAAAAATGCAATTTGAATCAGAATAGATCTAACTACTATATGACTTTAAATTGTATATACATAACATATATATCGATTAACATTCACTTAAACATTCATTTTAAACGCATGCTAAATATTTGCAAAATACAAGACAAAACAAGCAAGCATAGAGTTCTACTTTTATCTATAATATCATGCTATCTATCACTGTACACAGTAACACAGCACGTCACATGACAGCACATCTCTCACTGCGTGACATACACACACACATACTGAGACTGGCTTTTACTTAACTGAAAATATCTCTGAAAGAGGGCTAAAGCCTTCCAGGATATGAAGACTCTACAGAAGGGTCATTAAATAAAAGAATAAATGATCTACTGACAAGGCTGAAAATAGAGAATATGATTATAGTACATGAAGTCCAAAAATGGGTCAAGAGTTAGATAAGAGAAGCGTAACATATTTCCTTGTACTGGAAATGCTATAGTTTAGACTTCCCTCCCCAGGAAAGAAAAAGAAATACATTTTTAAAAATCTCGGACAGTTTGTTAAATTTTAATTAATGTCCTCAAACACAATTAATGAAAGACATAAAGAAATCTATTTTCGAAGATATCATTCTTCAAATCCTAAATGCTTGTGTAATTTGTATAAATAACTATTTTTAATATTAGGTTTCAAACTATAATCTGATTTTATGCTGAAAGAATCTAAATTTAGCCAAAACTGTATACGAAAAAAGTATATTCATTTCTGAAAAACTCTTCAAATCGTTTCGATAGAAGGACAACTACAATTTTAAAGGGACAGTAAATATTTCGATTATTATTGCAATACGTGTAACCGTACGAAGAAAACGGCTGTAGAATCTGAGTACAGTTTTACAAGATTTGTTCGGATATCTCTGAAAGAGAGATAAAATTTATATAAGACTCCTAGCCATTTAAATAATTTATTTTTGTCATCATCTAAACCAGTGGTCTCAAACGGAAATTACATGCAAACCGACTGCACGACGGGAAACAGCTGACGGACAAGTACTGTTTTTGATAAATACTTTGAATTTTCAGTTTTGCTTGCTACATATTTTTCAAAACATACGTAAACAATAATAATAATAATGCAAAAGAGAAAATTCAAATTTATATTTACTTTGTTACAGACAGTTACAGGGTAGGAGAACGTTTGCGATAGTAAGAAACAAAGAAGTTTATAATTATGTGCTTATGAACATACGCTTTTGTAGTTATGTGTCGAAGAAAATTTTGATAAATAAGGCAAAGAGACTAGGTTTCATTATTTATTTTCAAGTTTGTGCAGCTATCTGAAAGCTAAAGGTTTGGCAGCTGAATGACAATTTTGCTAGTTACATTTGATTCAAACATATTGACAACTAAATATTAGATTTTCAGACAGTCAATTATTTCAGATAATTCTAATGTTTAATTTATCAGTATACAACTTACTTTAATTTAAACAAAAATTAAAACAAATTATGAAAACTTTCTAGCTGGACAAAGTTGAAAATAAATAATGAAACCTTTTTGCCTTATTTATCAAAATTTCCTTCGACACATAACTACAAATGCGTATGTTTATATGCACATAATTATAAACTTCTTTATTTCTTACTATCGCGAACGTTCTCCTACCCTGTAACTGTCTGTAACTTTAACGAACGCTTAAGTTTTGATTTCGAATTCTAGTCCCACAGAACATTTGAATAGTATATTTTGTAAAACACTGTAAAATGTGCTTGTAACTTTAATGCGTTATTGCATGTTTTCCAAATATTAGATCACTGTTATGAATCCTGATGAATTTTAGATTTAAGCAAACAAGATGTTCGCCATTTGCGAACTCGATTACAGAAACGGTAGAAGAAACCTTAAGGTGAGTATTCTGTCGTTCTTTTTTTTTTTTTTTGAATAATTTGGACTACTTGATATAGCATATAGCATACTATAGCTTGACACTTGATGGCGTTTCGATTCTGATAAAGTCTATAAGCCTTGAGAGAAAAATTAATAGAAATTATCTTCACTACGCTTACAGTTTTTTCACTCATCGATCAATCGGGTTCTCTTCTTATTAATTTTCAATCGTGAAAAAAACCTGTTTTACATATAAATGATAACAAAGCGATTATTCTTGGTGGGAAAACTGTGAAAGTACTTATTTCTTTGAAAAGTAAGAATAAAAGTTAATCAAATCTGTATTTCTGGATGCTATAGTGTAATATAATTGTACACTGTAGATTAATTAGTTCCATTTATAGATGTTTTGATGCATTATTTAAGTTTGTTTTTAATGATAATAAAAATAATGTAAAATCGGACTTCAAATGACTATCTTTGCATAACATTTGAAACAAATACAGAATTAAAATGCATTCGTAGGCCTCATACGCATTCTTCATGGGACATCAGTTTGAGACCACTGATGTAAACCGTGAATATTTTGATATCAGAAACGTTTCTTTCAAGTATTAATGTTCACTTCCACTAAAGCGGTAAGTACTTTAATATTTTTATTTGAAGTTTTATAAATATTGCATCAAATAATAGTTTAAAATAGTTTGGTAAAGCAGAATTTAATCTGCCAGATAATCAGATCGCGTCATTTTACAGCATTCGACAAAAACTATCCTATCAAGATTTTATTCCACATCTTTAGATTGTTACATATTATTACTTTTATTAAGATTATTACTCTACGCAAGATT
This sequence comes from Stegodyphus mimosarum, assembly GCA_000611955.2. Taxonomy (NCBI): domain Eukaryota; kingdom Metazoa; phylum Arthropoda; class Arachnida; order Araneae; family Eresidae; genus Stegodyphus; species Stegodyphus mimosarum. Next base: position 168,237 of record KK119729.1, on the reverse strand, counting down.
TCTGCAATAATTATTTACAAACCGCGACAAACAACAAAATTCAACTAAATTCAATTAAGAAAGACTCGTTTTAAGGAAAATCATTCTGTTACATAAATTTATCTAACCTCATTTTTCTTAAAGCCAGCACTGAGTTGACGTTTTCGCAGTTTTCCGAAGTTGTGTTATTTAAAATACTTTTATTGCTTAGACTCGATAAATATTTATTCAAGAGCTATTACCGTACTTAAGAATAATGACCGTTCGTTTCTTTTTCACAAAATGGGAGTGACATTTCAATTGAAAAAACAAGAAACAATGGATTTTACGAGTTATAAATATTTTAAGCTAGTGTAGAGCTCTTGCATCTGTTAAAGAGAACTGTACTGAGTTTAGACATTTAGATGATATTTATGATTCGCATTCTTGAAACAGTTCATTAATACGATATTCAAATCAATAATAAATACGTCATTATAATATTATGCAGATAAAACAGAAGAAATAAAAATGTTTTATGAGTCTGAAGAACTCTTAAATAATAAAGGAAATGAAGATCTCTGTAACAAGTGCCAGTGACTCTAGGAATTGCTTTTGATATCTAAAATAACGAAAATTTTAAAACCATTCAAGATCGTTAGTTTAGCATTTGCTCTTGCAGACGCTACTCTGGAAGTAAAATGAGTGCAATATAGGAAACGCAGACTAAGTGCAGTTCTTGCAACATGCATATCCGCCACCACCATATTCGAAACTAATTTTATAATATTTCGTGTGCATAGAAACAGAATTTCAGAAGAATCAGGTGCTAAAAAGATTGGCAAAGGTATTTGATATTTAACGAAAACATGCTATTCCATGTGTTTATTTCAACATTGTTAAGCATTTAATTATCTTGTTATACTCCACAGCAATTAGGATAATTAAAAGAAGTTTCTGATATTTTAAAAGTTTGATAATGAATATATGACACAGGTAATATTCGATTTTGCATATAGTTGCACTTCATAACAGAGTTATAAATTCGGCCTTTTATGGCTTACCTTATAGTCTGTGAAACATACTTCCAGCTCTGGATGAAGCCGGTGCTTAAATACACAAATAAAGTTTTCTAAATTATTTTTAAAAAGATTTTTTACATCTAATCTAAGACTTTTTTAAACTTAAATATGCGAATAACCAATGATTTCAATTATAAGTCAAAAGCATGTTTGGCTCCTTCCGTTGTGGAAAAAAACGTACGAATTCATCAGCCTTGCCAAAAGAAAGCCAGACTCAGAAACAAATTACGAACCCGCTTCTTTCATACTTCGTCTTTTCTTCTCCAGTTTCTTCGCTCGTTTGGCCGCGCGGAGAGCTTTTTCCTCTTTTTCCTGCTCTTCGCGACAGCGGTGGAAGTTCTCCACCACCACACCAACGAACATGTTAAGCACGAAAAATGCCACCAGCAGAAGGAAAGAAATGAAGTACAGAAGGCGCCATTCGTTGTAGTTCTCAATTGGCTGCAAGCAAGTTAGAGAAAAGGAAGTAAATTAGTCAGAATTACAATGATAGAATATTGCTGGATTAATAAAGGACAAGATCGGAAAATAGCATGGCAATGTTCAAAAGTTAGAAAATAAAAGCACTCTGAAAAATAAACTCCCGAAGATGAAACATTTTAAAAATATACTGAGTTTTTTAATAACAAATAGAAATTTACATTTTTTATGAGATATCTCTTAGAAATGTTAAAAATCCTTAAAACTTCACATAATAATCCTTACCAACTCATGTTACTGAATTTTGTAAAATATATGATGGCAGTGCAAAAATTAAGTGCACTCACGCGTCAATAAGAGCTCTCATGGGTATATTAATCCTTTTTTTTTTCAAATTTCTTATCTTTGTAGCAGCAAAAGACTACAACATTTGAGCACTGCGTTGGTGGTAGATAAAAAAAGTGTTAATATCAGGATAAGATGATTGCGCTAACAGCAACGTGATACAATGTTAAAAGGTGAAGTGTGATAACATTGCTGCATCTAAAGCGAACTTCACCAGCAGAAATTTCTCGTTAACTTGTTGAAATGTATGCTGTTAATATTATACAACAAATCTGGTTTGGGCGCACTGATTTCGATAAAGGAGAATATACACAGTCCAGTCACATTAATGTGACCATCTGTCAAAAGCCAGAATAACCACCTTTCGCAGAGCGGACTGCTGCGAGACGTGCAGGAAGAGAGTCACATAGGTCCCTGAAGGTGTTCTCTGGGATGTTGAGCCATGCCGACTCTAATGCCGTGGCCAGTTGCGCTAGATTACGCGGTTGAGGATCCATGGCGCGAACAACTCGATCGAGATGGTCCCACAGATGCTCGATTGGGTTTAAGTCAGGTGAGTTTGCTGGCCAGGGGAGGACGGTAAACTCATCCTGGTGCTCTTCGAACCACGCACGTACACTGGCAGCTGTATGGCACCTCGCATTGTCCTGCTGGAAGATGCCATCATCCTGAGGAAAAACAATGCGCATGTAGGGGTGAACATGGTCCGCAAGGACAGATGCGTACTTGTATTGATCCATTGTGCCTTCCACAATGATCAGTGAACCTAGAGAATGCCAGGAAAACATTCCCCAGACCATAATGCTCCCGCCTCCAGCTTGGACCGTTCCGGCAATGGTTGCAGGGTGGTTCCTTTCAGAGGTTTCACGCCTTATACGCCAACGTCCATCTGTCCGATGGAGCATAAAACGCGATTCATCCGAAAACGCAACCTGTCGCCACTCAGTGGACGTCCAGCTGCTGTACTGGCGTGCAAATTCTAGCCTTCGCCGTCGATGAACAGCAGTCAGCATAGGTGCACGAACCAGGCGTCTGCTTCGGAGGCCCAGACGCAGCAATGTTCGCTGAATAGTACTTTGGGAGACACTTTTGGTAGCCCCTTGGTTCATTTTGGTGGTCAGTTGCTCAACGGTAGCCCGTCTATCTGCCCGAACGCATCTCCGCAACCGTCGTTCGCCTCTGTCATCTATGGCCCGTGGTGCACCACATTTGCCACGTCGCTGATTTTGGACAGTCCCATTTTGCCATGCACGGTACACTTTTACCACGGCGGCACGCGAACAGTTCACAAACTCAGCCGTTTCGGAAATGCTTCCACCCTTGGCCCGAAAGCCAATGATCATGCCCTTTTGGAAGTCGGATAAATCGCTTCGTTTCTGCATTACGCCAACGATTGAAATGTTTTCCGAAGCCCTCACACACCCTTTATATACGCTCAACTGCACTGTGCTGCCACCTGCCTTCTGTGATTGGTTATTTAACTCTGACATGGAAAGTACGTGGTGGTCATATTAATGTGACTGGACTGTGTATGTCATAGATGAGATGATTTGGTCGGCTAAGCATGCTCACCTCAAATGACATTTGCTTGTTTTATTGAAATTGATTCAAGACGATCGTTGTATTTGTCTCAGTGATATTGCTAAGAAACTGAACACCTCAAAGGGCAATGGTCACAGTATCATTCACGATATATTGGGCTACCGGAAGAGGCATTCATACTGCGTGCCTAAACAGCTGACAGAAGATTACAAAGGCGCGAGGATGGGATCTTTTCTCAAGCCTTAATGTAGTTTAATAAGGAAAATGTTCAGTTTCTACATGTATTGTTATATGGGATGAACGCGGGTGCATCATACAACAAAATAAGCATTGTCACCTCCTTCTAAGAAATTTTAAACATTTCCATCCACAAAGAAAGTTTACGCGACGGTTTTTTGAGATCCCCATTGCCCACTGATGGTTCGTTTTCTCATCAGCGAATAAGACAGTGAACGCTGCCAGGGGTTGTACCGCATTAGAGAGGTTGCAAGAGAAAATTTTCAGATAACGACAAGTACTTCATTTCAAAAGCGTTTTGTTTCTGCATAAGAAGGTATTATGGATGATTAGTTTCAGAGCTTCAGCTGCGATGTACTAGATCATACTCCCTGCAATCCGAATTTATCACCTAATCATCTCTTCAAACATCTAACGAAGCACTTGTTTGGTAAGCTATTGACAATCATTTCGCATGTTCAGCAAACCGTTATAACAGGGTTTTAGGCACTACACAGAACAGTTTATCAACTTTACAGGCACTCTCCTGCCCGGAGCAAACAAATGAAGTGATATCAGATATACGAGACTTTATTTTGAACTCATGAGGAGGCATGTAATTAATCTGAATTAGGTAAAAGCACATAAGGGTTTTAGTGGAAATGAAAGGGCGGGGGCATTGGCCAAAGGGGCTATTATACAAAATGGCAGTGAAATCTTTGAGCTGCAGGATCGATGAGGAGGCCGTGACCCTTATTAAGAATCATACCTACAACCTATGGGTAGAAAAATGGGAAATGTTAGACAGAAATAAAAACTATATGAGACTGGTAACCATAAAAAAGAGCAAACATGTAGTGAAATAGATTTAAATAAAATTTTAAAAGGTTATGGCCATTTTCTTGCATACTTTAAAAGATTTAACCTTCAAGACTACGACTTCTACGACAGCTTCAATAAATGTAAAGCATCTCCATTTCAATGAATGCGATAGAAGTGCTAAACAATTTGTGGAGACCTGTCCACTTCTAAAAAATATAAGGAAAGATTTTAGCATAAATGAAACTTTTCACGTGTAAATGGAGTTTATCAAATTTTGAAAAGGCAAGAAGTCTATCAAAAAAAGATTACGAAATTATAACCAATAATAATTGATCGCAAGTGGGAATTCAACTTTAGTATGTGCGCTGCGTTTGTACCTATAAAACTGGGACAGCCTAATTAAGCCATAGGGCCACTTGTGGTCAAGTGGGCTGGTTACTCTTTCTAACAGACGTCATTATTTTACTTTTTTGAAGTTTCTTCACATTTCAAAAAAGAGGATCCGTCACAGCATTACTTGAACATAACATTTATAAAAGGGAACTTTGAAAAGTGTCATGGTAAGGAAGAAAATTTGGAAATCTAAAGGAATACGTTATTTCTAAAATTAAGTTTCAGAAATTATCATAAGAAAGTAGATAGTCAATATAAGGCTATGATAAAATTAAACAAGAAAGGGAATAATAATTGTAAATTGGGTGACCCTATAATCTGCGATCTACCGCTTGCAGTTAGTTAATTATTTTTTAGATGCTGGCAATAAAATTGGTTGTTGTTTTAATTATTTTTCCCCATCATTTTATTACACGTTCGAATTTGAAAATAACGTTTTAGTGGCGATATCTAAGAAATAAATAACTAATTATAAGTGATAGATCGCATACAATGTAATTACCATAAATCAGTTTTTCAACAGGTTCCTAAACGAATTATCAGTAATAATAAAATTTGCCTTGAACAATAAACGTTTTCTAAATTTCCATTGCTTGAATGAGAAAGAATGTTTTTCGGAAGTAGGAAACTTGAAAAACCAATTGTGTCCTGGCTGAGATTAGAATTGCAGTCTTCTAATTGCAGGTGGATGTGTGCTAAGCACTTACTACACGAACATACGTAGGGAGGGAATGCGACTATTCGATTTAGTGGGTGACTAGTCAGAGGCCCCAAACACAGTCAACAAAATCCGGTTTGTGATGAGTCATCGGTTACCATATTTTTTGTTTGGATCATACGTGTAGAAGCTGTTAGGTTTGTTAGATGCAGAAAATGTGAAAAAATCAACTACGTCCTCGTTAAATTTCGAACCACGAATATTTTAGTTGTTAATGGGCATGATAAACACTCACGTACACGCGAGAGAGCATGTGAGAAATGTTGTAATTGCTTATAATTTTTAATGTACAAAAATAATCCAGCTAATGTAGAATAATTAACAGAATTAGCTCAATTTAATGGAAACAATGAACATTATTTTTATATGTGTTTCACTTTTTAAATAGTTACCATACAAGCACAATCAGCTTTGGTGAATTCGTCGTCATCACAAATATGATTTCGTTTCTTTCCTTTGTTATGAAAAGAAATTTAAGAATATAAATAGCTTCAACGTTGATAATTAACAAATAATACTAAAACCACCGCATGGAAGTTTATGTTCAAATAGCAAATATTTGTTACAGTCTTGTCTCTATACAGAAACATCGCGACTTACTGGATTTCCCTAAAAGATAATACAATGTTAGATTTTCAAAAAAGAGTTAAAGATACTGTGGAGTCTATAAACGATTAATTGATTTTGCAGACGTTATTTTTTTTCCTTTCAAAGAAAAACATATCATGATAATTTTAGGCTAATAATTTCACATGAAAGAAGAAAATATAAATTTACATATAATTCAAGTAAGAACAGTAATAAACAGATAAAATAACAAAATCTTTTAAGGTGCATTTGGCTACTTCTGTTCCTTAAAAATTATAGAGCTACGAAAGATTGACTCCTAGGAGAAAATTTTTAACATAAATATGAATGAAGGCACCAGCTGAGGAGTGATTCACTCTTCAATTAAAAACTATTGAGAGCAACTACTTGAATCTAGAGGCTAATACATCACGAATTATGTCGATATTACGAATCGTAATAACAGCTCTTTTACTTATCTTCAACAGTGTGACTAAATATACATATAGATTACACATAAACAACACAGAAATATGCTTGGTATAAGAAACATGGTATACAGTATAATTAATTAACACAACACAGTTGTAACTAAATGCAAAATAGTTTTAATCAGACCCTGCATTTGATATACTAGTTAGGAAACGTTAAAACTAAACTAATAGTTAAGCAGATCTTAAATGTAAGACAACAACCAGTGAAACAAAATGTATTCAAAAATTCCTTTCTAAGCTGGAAAAGCAGTGAGTTCTGTTTCCTTGGTAGAACTGCGCCTGATGTACTTAATGCTATTAAACAGTCTTCATTACTATGGCAATATAAAAATGTACAAACAAAATTTGATGTTTAATTTTTGACCTTCCTATGTTATTTAAAATATGAACGATGGTGTCAAAAATGAAATATGAATTAATTATCAACAATTTTATTATGCTCACGCAGTTTAGGAGGTATGCATACATTATACGAGGAGCATCTAGAAAGTAAGTTTCCCCCTTTAAAGTAAACGTAATTAACCGTGTCAATTGGGCATGCGTAACAGATCTATGACGTATCAATCATATACCAGCCGGACAGGTCCCGCCTCGTGCCAGTAGCGTGGTAGCAGTGGTTCGAAGATGGAAGCTCTTATTCCTTCTCCCGCCGCCTGCGAGGTTCGGTCGGTGATAACGTTTTTGAATGCACAAAGCATTGCGCCAATTGAAATTCATCGTCAGGTCTATAGGCCGAACATCATGAGTAAGCAGATGGTGCGTCGCTGGTGTAGGTACTTTTCGGGAGGTCATCAAAGTGTCCATGATGAAGAGCGCAGTGGGCGACCGTCCCTCATCAATGATGATTTTGTTGAGCTTGTTCGGCAGCGCGTGATGGAGAACTGTCGCTTCACGATTACGGAGCTGAGCAGCCATTTTCAGCAGATATCGCGATATTTGTTGCACGAGATTGTCACTAAGCACCTGCTGTTAAAAAAATTGTGTGCCAGGTGGGTGTCGAGAAACTTGACACCCGAACACAAAATTGAACGCTTAGGAGCAGTACTAATATTTCTGCAACAGCATCACGATAACGGCGACGAGTTCCTCGAGAGGATCGTCACGGGCGATGAGACTTGTATTTCACACTTCACCTCGGAAACCACGCAGCAATCAATGCATTGGCGGCGTAGTGGATCCCCGGTCAGGACGAAATTCAAACAGAGGCAGTCGGTACGGAAAGTGATGTGCACGGTGTTCTGGGACAGGAACGACATTCTGCTCATTCAGTTCCTTCCACGTGGTGAAACAGTAAACGCTGACCTTTACTGTGAAACACTGCAAAAATTTCGACGTGCCATTGAAAACAAGAGGCGTGGAATGCTTACTGCAGGTGTTGTGCTCCTTCATGACAATGCTCGTCCACATACGGCTCGACGCACAGCAGCTGTTTTGACGAAATTTGGCTGAGAGTTCTTTGATCATCCACCCTACAACCCTGATCTTTCTCCCAGCGATTTTCACATTTTCTTGTACCTCAAGAAATTCCTGTCCTCCGGTGAGCGTTTTGGCAACGACGAAGAGCTGAAGACGTCTGTCACACGCTGGTTCCATTCACAGGCAGCACTGTTCTACGACAGAGGGACACAAAAGTTGATCCCACGATACGACAAGTGTCTCAATTCTGATGGTGGCTAAGTTGAAAAATAGCTGAACCACTGCAGTACTTGTTGCCAAGAAATATGTTCCTGAAAGTTTTAGTTCTTCTTTTTTAAAATAGGGAAACTTACTTTCTTTAAGCCCTACGTAATAAAGAATAATGTTCACATGTAAAAATTGCACAAATTTCATGTCGGAACACAATATGAAAATTTTTATGTACCAAAAGGTCATTAGAGTGAAGAATATTTAATATAATCCTTAAACAGCTTGAATAACTACTGAAGTATCCATCAACTACAAGGCAAACTATATTGTAATTCTTATAAATAATTGTTATACACACCTGTTGATCAACGCCAACTGCATCTAAACCAGTATACATGATATTCACCCAGCCATCTTTCGATGAAAGCACGAACAATGCCATCAAAGCCTGAGGAAGAAAATAATGTTGATTAGATTTTGGAAATTTTCAAGTAGATGAACTAAATCAATAATTTTCGCCTTTTGTCATTGAATTTTGAAAAGCGAAGTTAAAAATGATTGATGCATGCATTATTTTTTAAAAAAAAGTTTTACATTTGGATTAGTAAATGAAACTGTGATTTGATCAATGCCCCAAAACTACATTATAAGTATTAAAATTTTTCAATATTGAGGCTGCAATTTATAAAATACTTCTGGAGAATTAACAGACATGTTTTTGATTAAAATCTTAACAGCTTGGAAATAAAAACGCAAATGAAGAAACGTATTTTATTACATGAAAAAGTTACTACACATTCATGTTATTTTGCCATGCTTATTTTTCAGATTAAAACATTTGCGTAAATGATCGATATCAATCTTTGTATGTCTTTTCTTGAGACTCAAGGTTTCATGATAATTTAGTTTTACTAAATTCTAATGAAGCCAGGAATTCACTATCACTTATTCACTCAGGAATCGTATCGCTTATGCAATGTTTTAATTAGGAATCGCTAGCTGCGTTTTTATATCCAATTTAAAGAAATCTAATAACAGAGTTAAATAAGCATTATATTAGAGCATCTATTTTGTTAGATTTCTTTACATAACCTTATAAGAAATGGTCTGGGTGGATTGAAGAACTACTAGGACCAGATGAACTAATTTATTATGTATCTATTCCATAATTAAAGCTTTCCCCTTCACTGTTGTTTTTCTTTTCAGACTCTTTGGAGAATCGTTAAAAAACAGTCTTCCCCTTTCTTGCATCATTTGAGTATTATATGCAATCCTCCAGTGCGGTTTACCGAACAAAATACATTCATACTGTTAGAAAATATGCATTTGGTAGGTGAAAATAAAACTTCTTACTTGTCCCAAGTTATCAAAGTTGTAGCGTTGATTTACCCATTGATTTCGTTCATCCGATTCGCAGTCTGTTCTGTTCTTTACATGTCTTACATCAGGCCCTTCACAGTAGTATAAACTGCCTTTAAACAACTGCAAGATAAAGTAAATTTAGTCGAAAAACAGAAACTGAAAACAAACATCCTTAAAAGTTATCAGAAACATTTGTAAGCAGAAAACCTAAATTACATTAAATATGGTCCACTTTTTATAGAAGTACTGCAACATTTACGTTTACGTTTTATTAACGCTGTGTTATTTAATTTATACCTTTATTTTCAGCATATTTTCACCACAAGGCTACAGAATGCTGCCTACAGAATTTATGCACAATTTGAGCAAGTACGTTCCTTATAAAGTTAGAAAAACTCCGCAAAGCTTCTTTGCCGTGTAATATTTCGTTCTCTGCTGGCAGTTCTGATGCTGATCTTGAATTAAATACACTGCTCAAAACAATTAGAGGATATTATGATTTTAGATATAAACTCTGGATGAGGAAATGTTTTGGTGACTCATATATTACGCATAGATTTCGTAAGGTATGAGAAAAGAAATAGAAACAACGAATAAGGAATAATTAAATTTTATTGATGATATTTCTCAGCAAACAAAAAATGCGTAAGTTGTGCATATTATATAAACAAACAAACAAAAATGCGACATCTCGGATACAAAAGATACGTAAGAGGTATAGTTTCCTTTGACCGAAAGATGAATGGTTTCCTGACTTGTTCTCCACTCCTGTAGAAGAAAGCTTGTTTTCGAGGTTGATGCGAAACGATTTACAGCACTTCTCCCTAGAATGTCCCAAACATGTTCTGTTGGGTTTCAGGGGAATATACTGGTCAATCCTTTCGAAGGATTCCTTCGTCCAAAAAGAAATCAGTCTCTAGAGTTGAACACGATGTAGCCTAGCGTTATCATGCATGAGAATTAATTCTTCTTCGATTGCTGCAACGCAAAGGACCACAATAGGTCTAAGAATCCCATCCCTGTTTCGCTGAGCCGTTAGTGCTCCATTCCTGATAATATGCAGGTCGGTGCGGCCATTGATAAAAATAGCTGCCTACACTAACACACCGCTTCATGCACAAATCACAAATACACTATTCTGTATACCAGATTCTCTCCAGATGAGAATCGCTTATTGTCAGGTTGTACACTAAAGCAGGACTCGTTCGTGAGAAGTACGTTGCTCCACTCATCTCGTCCCTATCTGAGATGCTCCTGTGTCTGTTGTAAGAAAGTGGCGTTCATAATGCGGTTTCTTCTGGCCGTTAGTGTTAAATACAGATCCTCATTTTACGTTGTTGCAGGTGTAAGACCTTGATCGAAACATTTCCAGTTTCGCAAAACCGATTTCAAAGTTAGGAAAAGAGTCTCTAGAGTTGTACTGAAATTTATGTGTTTTCAGGAAAGTTAATGGATTTAGTTTTATTTTAGAGTGTGATAGCATTTTTGTGGAATTAGAAGCTGAATCGCATTTTCGTATTTCATTGAAAAATAATCTTTTTACCAAAACACCAGGGAGGATAATATCCTTTCATTACTGATTTAAAGAGTATAAGCGTTGATCTGATAAACTTTATTTTACTCTGTTGATGATTTATGTAATTTAGCCTAACTTAAAATCTTAGTTTATTAATCATCAAACGCTAAGGAGTACAGAATTTTTTTTCATGAGAATTTGTGTTCTTTTGTTTGTTTGTTTGTGTGTGTGTGTTCGGCATCAAACGCGTAAAAGTTTATACCGAAGAATTCACCCAAATACCACAAAAACATTCTCGGGATATTCTGAGGATGTTGCTGGCGGAATATACGCACATTCTCAGAAATTAACTCCGTAATATCCCCAGAACATCCTAAACACATCCTCCTGAGTGCCTTATGTTACATCCCAATATATCCTCAGAACATCCTAATTCAGTCCCACTGACAGCGTACTGGATGTTGTTAGGATTTGAAATCCTACTTACTACATCCCCAGGACATCCTGGGATATCACACTAAGCTCCTAAAAACATCCCATTATATCCTGAGAACATCCCATCTAGGTCCCATCTAGAGCATATGGGATGTTATCAGGATTTAAAGTCCTACTTACTACATCTCAGGACATCCCGTAATATCCTAGTTTCCTCCTAAACTCATCCTCCCGAATGCTTAATGTCACATCCCAGTATATCCTTAGGACATCCTATCTAGGTTTCATCGACAGCATACGGGATGTTATCAGGATTTGAAATACTAGTTATTATATATATCCCCTTAGCCTCTTAAATACATACTCCCGACTGCTTAATGTTATTTATCAGTATATTCCCAGGAATCTTTCTTACATTCCAGTGACAGTGTGCGAAGGTGTTGTGATGACCTAAAACCTACTTATTTTCCACAGATAGGTCCTTATTCTATGGTTACTATGGAAAAATAAGAAATGTTGAGAATATTTATACAACTTATTTTTTAAATTTTAATTTCAATTTATTTAATAATTTTTAAATATATTTAAAACTGAGCAAGGGACTTAAAATGAATTATTAACACAAAATATTATAAAAGAAAATTTTGCTTTTAAGTATTAAAAATCTTTCGATCATTTTTAACCATTCAATAGCTTAAAACGTAATTCTTCAATATATTCATAATTAAATTATTCTACAAAATCAGTTCTGACGTCAGCTAATTTGTATTCAAAATTAAATAATAAAATTAAGCATTTAATAACCTTTAAGTAGTGGACCAGATATGTGTAAATTTTGAAATTCTGAACTTAAGTCGGTAATGTTGATTGAATCATTATTGATGGCTACAATGTAATTGAACAGTTCATGAATTCGTCTTGCTATTTGCTGTAATGGAGCAGAAGATTTTCAAATGAGTTTTTTCTTATAGAAGACATATAGCTTTCATATTTAAATGCACTGTAATTATCTAACGCCCCAAACATTTCTACTTCTTCGCAAATATGCAGTAGGCCGTGAACATTATGAGAAATATACTGTTTTTCATAACAAAGCCCGAAATTTACTACGAAGAGATTTAATAGAGACTGTGCGTATTCAGAATTGCCGTCTGATTTGGTATTTTTCATAAGAGTCTAATCGAAATATAAAATAGTAAAAAATGATCATATAGCCTTTTTGTTTAAAATTTCTTTTAAAACAACTGGGTCAGTGTGCAGTAAAAATTGACGGTATTCTGTAGCCTTCCAATGTTTCAATTTTTTAGGGTCCTTAGTTTTTTCGCAAATTCAGTTGATTCATAAGGCTTTAAACTAGTCAAATTTTTTTAAATGAATTCAACATTTTTACGCGGTAATCGTGCTTGTGAGCTGCTTTCGCCTATCCAACTATTAATCATTTTTCGTACTACTTTTCCTCATAAGCACACATCGCGCATAAAGTCTAAAGGAATATTCATTGGCTATTTGGAATATTCCTTAAAATGGGGTAATCATTGTGGTAATTGTCATCAGTCAGTTCTTCTTGAGGCATGAAAAATTGGTATTTTGATGTAGTTCACCAACAGATCCTGAAAAACTTCGAACAACTTGAATACCCAGTATGACCTTTAGTACACAAAATATATGATTTTGCTGGCGCGTCATATACAATATTTCACAGGAAATTTTATTTTATTTTCATTTCTGAAGTTAATAACTTCATTAGATAATTTCACAGTTTCATCCCGTTAATTCTTTTAAAAATTCATTAGCTTTTGGACTACCATAATATGCACCCACGATAAATAAGTTTCTGGTAGAAATAATATTCACAAAAATCGGGCAGAGTGAATTATTATTTAATTTGAATATGGATAATTTATTACTATTTCTATACAACATAACTGAGGCAAAATTTGAAGGCTAAGCATTTTTGTAATTTGATTTTTTAAGCCGAAGTTTACATAGTTTCCATTCCCCATTCTTTTTAAAAGGAATTCCTAGGATTGGCTACAAGTGTACGCGCATCACTTGGCAAATTGTTAAAGCATTTATGATTCTTCAGAATTTTTAATAATGCACTCAAAGCATTCTGGTTGATTTGGAATTTTAAGCTTCGTTCCATTAATTCCAGAAACGAGTTCTCACAAGTAGTGTGATTTGAAGCATTGTATGAAATATCTTTCATTTCCCTTTTCTGTTCGAATGAAATAGATTCAGTACCTGTCTTACCAACATCAAAACAAGCGTTACAGATCGAAGTCAAGGTATATGAGTTTCACATTCCGAATCACAGTTTGAACTGAAACTTGAAGGATATTTGCTAGCGCGAAAATTCGCCACAGGCTTTTTAACATAATTAAGACTACTTCATATTCTGATAAATACGATAATATACGGTGATTTATTCTCCTATAAATCTGTCTTTTAGTTATATGAGATATTTTTTTTTCGTTCTGATGATTTTTGTAGAATAAAGGAAAAATTTAGGAACTTACTTTTCGCACTCTTTCAATGAAAATCGTTCTGTAACACTTGTTTTTGAAGTCAGCTCCTAACTGGAACAGAATTTGGAACGACAGCAGTTAACGTTTAAACTTCAGCAGAATAGCTGTAATTCTGGTGTGCGGAAAAAATGTCACCCGGAAAAAAGGGAAACGGAAAGAAAGCCCCCGGAAAATAAGGAACGGAAAAAATGTCACCCAGAAAATAAGGAACGGAAAAAATGGAACTCTAAAATCTAGCATAATGTCGCTTAGCGGGTTCTCTTGAGGGAGGTTTTAAGGGTAAGATGTTGAGCTAGCTGCAGCCGAGCAAGGTCATTTCGATAGCAGGTTTTTTCCAACTTGCCTGCAGGAATGTTCTCCCCCACGTTTGTTTCACCCGTTTCATTTAGAAAACAGACCCACGTCTTTACTGCTCGGCCGCTGGTGGGCTTTGGAAGATTCGGATAGTATCCATTTTAAAATTTTAATACATATAATTTTGAAATAAACCTCTTAATTTTTAATAACTGTAATTTTCTTGTTTTCCTATTCAGACTTAAATGCAAAATTAAGCAATTGTTTCCTGTGTAAACACGTTATTTTTAATTAAAATCAAATCAGAAAAAAAATATGCGACACTTAATTAGCTAAAAATTAAGTAATATTCTTATCGCAAACTGTGACTAAATTTCATCTACAACGGTTTGTTGTAATACTGCTTTTAACGCTCAGTTATGCGACAATGTTTCACCCCTGAACCGCAGCTTAAGGCTATAACTACATGGGGTACCAGGGGAACAATCACTAATGACCATGACCCGCTGGTCAACCCTCTATTTTTACCATCGGACAGGCCAGCAGCTCGCTTATCTTCTTTCAATCATCGTCAGAAGATTTCCCTATACCGCAGGTATGGTTGTTATGATAAAACTTTTATCTTTCATCTTGGCGATATTTCTAAACACCCCTTATTTTTCCCATTGCAAAAGAATGGTGACTTATTTTCCGTTTCCTAATTTTCCGGTGCCTATCTTTCCGTTCCTTATTTTCCGGGTGACATTTTTTCCTGCAACCGTAATTCTAGAAATCAAAAAGTAAATACATGTACTTTTCCTCTTTGTGCGGTTCTTCAAGGGTATCACTGTTACAGAGCAATTAACACCGTTGGGAGAGCATTCACCGTTGAAAGTGACTTCAGATTTCAGATGAGCTTTCTGTTTCTGAGTTCTTTGTGATGAAGGGGTGGTCCATTGTAGGGAATACGAAGAAGGGAAAGATACATAAATCAAAGGCGTTTAACAAAAGAGAATTTTCTTGGGGCATCGGCTACTGAAAAACGCTTAGAGGTGTTACATTCTGAGCAGAGCTCGGTTTCTCAAAAGCAAAGAAAAGGAGCAGTTTTACGAACATTGATAATAATGGAAGCAAAGATTTAAGATTTTCAACTTCAATCGTTATTTATAGCATAAAATAAAGTAATAAAACTGCTGAGTTTAATGAATGCGTTTAATTTAAAAAATATTTTTTTTAGTTTAAAGTTTGAACATCTATTTAATCCGTTACCTAATTTTGAGTTTTTATAACAACATTTAACTTTGTGTTATTTACCTTAAAGAAACGTGCTTACTGCATTTTCTGGTTGTTACAAAAATTAATAAAGGAGTAATTATTGTTAAATTATGAGAAATCATATAGCCCTGTAGGCATAACGTATAAGATTGGAGAGTGCTGGATATATTTTTTCGTCCTTTGTTTAGCAAAGACCGGATATTTGTATGGCTAAAGAGCTTTTTGAGGTAGCAAAGTGAGGTTTGAGGAGAGTAAGAACTTAATGTTACTTCTTCCTATTCTTAAACCTCATTTTCCTATTATAGAGAGGTAAAAAATAAGTTACTTCTTACCTCAGTCGTTTTGAGACTCGTTTTTGTAAGTTTCATTGTTAAAGAACTTGCCAGAAAATGAACGAAGAAACTGCAATGAATTTTTTAGCCCAATAAAATTATTCTTCTGTTTATAAATTCAAATTAAAGCAAGTTAAAGCTTGTACAGACTATTTTTTAACTGATCAGTAAACTAAAATTTGTGAGTTAAAAAAAAATTCTTGTTACTTATTACTGCACAGCACTAAACACCATTCATTACTGATGTAATAGAAGTTTTGCTCTAAAATTTTCGATGAATTTAATTGAACACTTTTATAAATCGATGTAAGTAAGTGCATGGCTCAACCATGCCTTAATACCCGGCATGCGTATTCCCAAGCAACTACATGCTACATTATTTCTACTTAGTGCCGCAGAGACGGGAAAGTGGTCAGTGACTGATTGCCGTACCGAAGGGCCCAGGTTCGAATACCCGAGAAGGCACAGATGTAAATTTTCTGTACCCTCATAGGAGGCAACGGTGGCCCATCTATTACCCTCATAATAAAGTGACCACCACTTCCGGTCTTAATAGTGGTCATTGCCTCTAACGGCTAGTGCCGGCCCCTGGAAATTAAAAAATATATAATTTTTGATTATCTTGATTTAAGGATCTATGGCAAAGCACTCGAGGGCAGTCTAACAAAGGAAAGGAATATCTTTACTAACCATTTTCTCTTTTTAAGAGAGATTGGCTCGTTTATATGCTATATATAGGGAAAAAAACACGAAAAATCTCATGCAGCCAGTTCGTTCCTCAGGATCTGAATCTTGGCGAACTGCAGAGTTTAAAGGTTTAATTCTCTGCAGCCCGAAGGATTATTTGCTTAAAGCATAGTACATCATGGTCATCTCTTCATGGGATGAAAGTCTTCGTGAAAGATTTGAGCGAACCTGTAACGTAAATAATGTTTGGGTTCAAAGATATTAGCAAAATATCTAAAATAATGTTTACAAAATATATTATGTAGCAATCAGAATTTATTCTTAAACGCACTTTCAATATGAAACTCAAAACGGCTGAAAACACGTGCATATAATTTGTACGAAAATACTCTGATCACTAGGCACTGTGAAACTGTCAGGACTGAGTGTTCGGTGTATATTCTTGGCAAACATCTTCGTGAACAGCTTAAAGTCCTGATCTTGAACAGGGAGCTGAATGCAGCTATGTTCTGTGGTCGGATACTGGGATTAAGTTGGAGAATAACTGCACTTGAAAGGGATTTTAAATCCTCTTTTATTAAATCACTATTATTTACAACCACTTCCCAACTCGGGAGAGATACAGAAAGTAAATGACCACACTTGGGTCTAAAATGAACAATCAGATAAATTTAAAACTAAAGCTAAATAGAAATTAAATAGTTGTTGCTCGCAGAGCTATAACGCGATGTTGGCCTCTAAACTAAATGGTGCGTAGCAAAAATTACTAATGCTGACACACTTGGAATTATTTCAATAAGCAATCACGTAAAGCGCTATGGCTTTCATTTAATTTAGTCAGGCGAACGTCGAATAGCGTGACCGTTATCTGAAACTAAAAGCTCTCTCACCCTGAAAGGTTTCTACCTTTCGTTTAAATAGAACTTGGCTCCACTTCAAATTAGCATAAAGCTCTGAAAACTCGCGCTTCTTCTAACGGGAAGTTGAAAATGAGAAGGGATAGAAAGATTTAAATTAAAATAAAACTTTGCTAGTTTAACTAAAACCTTACAAAACAACAACAAAAATTTGAAAATACTTCGAGTTTTACTTAGAGCCAACATATACAAGACAAAAATAAAGGTAAGAAAAACAAATAAATTTTTATATGCAGAATATCCACAGAGTAAGATCTCGATTCTTATCATTTGATTTGCGCGTGGTGCAAGGTTATTTTAATATTTTCAGATACCAGCTTCCATAAAAAGTACAGTATTTTCAATGAATTTAATGGATAACCCCTCCGTATCTCGTCACTAGTCACTAGGGAGGCTACTATTAGAATGCTTGACTATCCCCTTCACAAGAAATTGAAGAAACATATGACTTTAAAATACATATGAAATTAAAAAAATTGAGTAATTTAAATGCTTTTAAGTAAAAAATAGTACGAAAATTAAGCATACGAATTATTTGAAAAATAATCATTTTTTTTTTCGAGATACTTAAGAAAATTTTTTTCCTGCGCTGTTAGTCAAATTTTAGCTCATATGTAGACACGTAGATAATCAATTAAAGTTTGATTAGCATTCGTTCTGTGATTTTAATAATTTTTTAATAATTTATAGTATAGATGAAAGCAATTATATAAATAATTTATCTTATATAAATACAAATGTTTACGCGTATTTTATTTATAAATGTAGGAAATATTTTAGGAATAGCTAATTCATTGGAAGCCCCTTTCAGATTACCTACAGCCATAAATTAACAAAAGTGTCAAGAAAAGACATTAAAATTAATAAAAAAATAGCAAGTCTAACCCCGATACTATAAAAAAATTTATTTTATAAATTTAATTTAATACGCAATTCTTAAAAAATAAAATAAAATAAAATAAAATAAAGAGCTTGAGTATGCTTTCGTATTAGCAAAAGTCGAGCTTTGAATTCTCTGCTCATCTTCAGATGGGCTGAGAATAAATATCCTCAGAACCCTTGACGACAAAAGCCTTTAGGAGTATTTAGTATGTGCATCCTCAGGATGATAAATGATTAAAGTCCTGAAGATATCTGTGAAAAACACCCTCAGGAGATCTTCATATATCCCGGGACATTGCGACTTGAACAGGACACTCTTAAGATCTTGATTTACGAAGTCCTCAGGATATCTGAAAATCAACACCCTCAGGAGAACTTTTTATATCCCGGGACATTGCGACTTGAAAAGGACATCCTCAGGATGCTGACTTAAGAAGTCCTCAGGATATCATAACAATTTCCCGGGGCATTGCTACTTAAATAGGATATCCTGAGGATGTCTTGTATTATGGGGGCAAGATATCCTCATTTTTTTAAATGTAACACCTGCGCCGACGTTCTTGTTTGGGTAATGTGGGATCTTCACAAAGTGCATCTTACTAATATAGAGCTTGTTGTTTCCAAGGCGTACAATATTATATGTGCAAATCTGTATAAACGTCTTTACTTCATCACATAGCATTTTAAAAGCGAACTTAAAAAGTAAGAGAAAATTTGGCCATTGAAAGAAAAGCAACGAGAGACCTCAGAGGAAAACACGCAGATCCCGAGAAAACTGTTTTTAAAATAATCGAGTTTATCAGCTCTCCCACAGTGAGAAAATCTTATTATTTCTTAAAAAAGAATAAGAATATATTCCTGCCGGAAAACGTAAATATTACAAAAATAGATTAATGTACAAAATGAACTATCCAATATTCCTAGCGGCTAGGGCCGTTTCTAGCGGGGCTGCAGAGTGTAAAAGTACGCGGGAGGCTGGACTCTCGCGAGACCATGCCTAAATATTTTAAATTAATTAAATTCATTGTAAGTACTTGTCATACGTAAGAATGTTTTATACAATTTGTCATATGTCAGTAGTTAGTAAATATAAAATAAAAATTTTATTCATCACTGAGCATTTTTTTTTCAAATTTGGGGGGCGGCAATCTTAGGAAAGTACGCGGGGAACCAATAGACTATAAACGGCCCTGTCAATGTCGTATGATAAATTCAGAGACATTTTAAATTCTAACTTTAACATCGGATTCAGTTACCCAAGAAAGGGCACTTGTGGTAGCTTTAAGGCAGAAACTGGTATGCTTGCTAAAAATTTTTAAATTTGCTGAGAGGGCAAGTAAAACTGATTTAAGACCTGAAAAATAACATGACGGAAAAAGAACTTCATTTGAGGAAGAGAGAATTAGGACAGCGAAGAAGATTTAAGTTCCCATCATAACAAAAGAAACTAGGAAAAAAGAATTTGAGAAAAAATTAAATTTTTTCTATTTTATGTATTTTTTTGTTTATAATATAAATTTCGTTAAATAAAGGTTAAAGTTTATTACAAATTTTTTGTATGATTTTATAACAATATTTTCTTTATCACTAAAGTTGAACAAACAAAAATTTCATTTTTTCTCAAAATTCCTGTCAATAGACATAAATAGTTTTTTCCTCTGGGCCTTCAATCGAATTCATTTCTTTAATTAGTTTAATATGAGACTTTTCGAGGGCGAGGTGGGGGAATGATTTATTTTTTTGACATGATTCACATAGATTTAAATATATCACAAAAATTTATATTGTAATTTTTTTTATGCTTTGTTTAAGTTCTTTCATCATGTTGTTTCATCTTTAGTCTTTGATTGCAATATGGATTTCAAGAACTGTTTGCAGTTTGAAGTTTCTTAAAAGGAATGATTTTGTTTTCATTTTTAAAGGGATTATCCCCGTTATCAGCTTCCTTTTTCGTTCGATCATGCAGCTTCTGTTTCAGATCTTCTTGCTCCGAACAGCCTTATGCATGGTAATATGTGTGTATCATAACTGTCTTATGGTACATTATTTTTGTTACGTCAACCTATTTCATTTAAATGTGTTCATCACTATTGGAGACAACCGATCAAATGGGTAAATATTCTGAATTTTGAACACCAATTTACTTACAGTCATACGTACGCGCAATAGAGTCTCTAACTGAGTGCATTACAAATTATTGCATTTATCGTTCGTAGAGGCAAAAAATTGCTATTAATCACCAATTCATGTGATGAATTGCTATAAAGCAATAATTTTAACTTTCTTACTCGCATTAGTATTTGTCGGTTACTATTAAAATATCCGATTCAAAATTTGCAACGTAAGGTTTACTCGTCTTTTAAATTTCTGGATTTATCTGTTGTGGTTTTATCGTAGCATTTTACCACACTTTAGTATGGTTACGCATGTTAACTTAGAAAATAGAACTTGTCAGTAACTTTTAGAAAGAAATAGATGAATTACTGATATTACATACAATGCTTGCTTATACTGAGAATAATATGCACAGTCATATGGAATGTCATATATTGGATAAGTGACATAAAAATTAATAGAGCTAAAATATTCCGAATTTTACTTTCACGTGTTTCTATCAGTGTCATTGGACTTCAAACGAAAATTACCTGAACGCCCAAAATGCCAAAGATGATAAAGAATGTACAGCAAATGAGAACGATGTTTCCGATGGGTCGAAGCGAGGATAACAAAGTCTGGACTACAAGTTTTAGTCCAGGAGCTCTGTTGATGACTCTAGAAATAAAAAAAAAGTTGCTTGTATTTAAACAGCATATATGAATCAGAATTAGAACATCTAGATTTTTAGGTATTATATTGTTGCATTATATTCTGAGATTACTGGTAAAGGATTGAGGAAAGTCTGAGAACTAGATCGCATTTGTTAAATTTTACGAAATTCAAAAGGCAGTGCGATACATAATGCTTATTATGCCCTAATACAGTAAATTATTACCCGGAAAAACCGAGGAAAGGAACAAGAGTAAAAAATATGCTAAAGATACTGAAATAGCTAAATTTTACAGTGTCAGATGAAAGGTATGTGCAGTGTACATTTGCATGGATATTGCATAATTTAGGAAAAAATAGTGAAGCATTCTTTTATACAAACTTTTTAAAATTTCACTTTTAATACATTTCCATCCATTGTTGAAGAAGGGGAAAAAATAAACTTACCTGAGCGGCCTCAATGAGCGCAGAAGACGGAAAACCCTCAAAATACCGAATATCCGAGGGCTACCGTCAGCGATGAAAGATAGACAGAAATCGACCAGGGAAATGATCACCAGAGATCCGTCCATCACATTCCATCCACTCTTGAAGTACGCTCGGTCTCCGTACCACAGACCCTTCGCAATCACCTAACAGATTAAACACTGTATTAATATAGAGCTTTATACACTTTTCGTTTTTTAAATTACTCATTTCCGCTTTAAACGACGACAACAAAACTCAGATTAAGAATTTTAACCATCACAAAATATTAGCTCACCCCCAGTGAAAAATACAGTAGACAACTACTATAAGCGTTATAAGTATAATACATTTACGTATTTTCTGCCTTTTCCCGGTATATTTCCCGTAAAAGAATGTTAGACGCTAAAACAAAATGTCTGCCCTGTAGTGGAGAAGATGTTTGTGTTTCAGAATTCGGGAGGTAAGAATCAGACTTCAGAAAATGACGTATAAAGCAGTAACTATATCTTAGATCATGCAAGAAATTTACAAAGAATGTGCTGTTTAAGCAAACTCATAATTTCAGTGTGATCTCGGTTATTTTTCTTTTATAGTAATAAGAATCTCCTAATATTATTTTCCGATTTTTACATTTTTTTAGATGTACATTGTGTTGAAAACATTAAGAAAAATAAATCTATCAGAATAATATAGACTACATAGTTTAAAGTTACTAAACATTAGCAAACATAATTGGCATAACGTACATACATTTGCACAAATATTGTTTCGAAGGTTAAATAGAATCTCATTGTTTAGCTGCAAACCTGAAAATGACTACAGAAAAACGTATAGAATATTAGGATTAATTGGCATTATTATTTATCATTTTCACACATACAGATGAAGAAGGAAGTTCTGTTTAAAGTTTGAAACTGCAATTTTGCAAATTTATGCACGTTACACTGATTTTTATTGCTTATTTTTAATACCTTTGTTGTTGGGCATTTTTTTGGCGGGGGCATATTATAAACTGCACTCGTTTTCAGGAGAGAACTACTGCCTGTGTACAAGTGAAGTCTATATAATTAATCAAGTGAAATCCAAATTCAATTCCTGATTCGAGATATAATTATGAAATTATGCGAACTGAACATATAACATTAGAAAGAACAATGTAAAGACCTTACTTTATTCTAACCAATTATTTTTAGTTCAACTTTACTTTCCCTCCTGATTTCAGTTTCTTGCCGGAATGTAAATTTTAATGTAGTACGCAAAATATAAGTGTGTTCAGAAGCAGTATTTAAGCTGCGATTTCAAGAGTTCGTGAGGAGTAGTAGCAGGGTTAGTTCATGTTTATGCTGCGTGTTTGAAATTAGCTCTCTAGTTCGTGTTAGACACCCATCAGATTATACTGATATTATATGCTCGGCTTTGCTGCATGCAGCCGATTTAACGTTTTAGGTAACTAAGGAGCCAATCGTTAGCCATCCTAATTTACATTTTTATTTTCTGTTCAGTTTAGTTTAGCCACAAATAGTGATGAATTGTGAGCACGGAGTGCGCGCATCTTGTTACTTTAGTTCAAATAAAAAGGTTATTTAAACCTTCTTCTGTAGCTATATCCTTAAAGATATAGCGAGAATTCGCTACTTCGTCTTCTACGTAGGGTCTACAATTTATACTTCCAAAAAGAGTGAGACTTTATAACATATAATGTAGTATTTACTATACCTTAATAAACATCTCAATGGCAAAGACGACAGTGAACATGTAATTCGCTGCTGTTAAGATATTTCTTTCCAAACTGCCTGGTGGTATCGTTGGTCTCTCCATAGCGAGAGTGATGCAATTTAAGGATATGAAAAACAGAACTCCATAATCGAAACCTTTCTTGGAGGCGATTGTATTACATATCTGACGAAACCTAAAGAAGAGAATAGGAAAAATATGGATGGGAAATAAACTTCCTATTTTTTTTCAGTTTTGAGAGAAATTGCACACAGAAACAGACATTTCTTAACGATATTCGTTAAATGAAATCTTATGTTTCCTGACCAAAGAAGTTTTATTTTTAACTTGTACCCTACTTCGTTTTTTATTCTCGTTGCCACTGCACAGACGGGAAAGATTATAAACGGAACTGCATATAGGGAAGATGCAACACTAAGCGCATTTAATCATAAAAAATTCTGAAATGAAGGATATTGAGTAGCTTCTGAAGATGAACCCACAGGTTTCGAGCAATGGTGTATATGATGAGACTCGCAAAGCCTTTTGTACTGCGATTAATTAGAATAATGATCATGGCATCGCTTTTACATTCATCATAGGCACAAGTTATTTACAAGAAGCATTCATTGCACAATTTTTGGGTTTAAGACCTACATGACAGACAAGCATAGAATAGTGTTATTGTGTGTACTTGGCTCTCACAGAACTCCTTCATGAATACTGAATTTCTTCTGCTTAGTTTAATTACTGTAATAAAATGTTTAACAATTATCTACCTAATTAAAATAAATCAAAATGCTTGAGGTTTATTCCTTAAAAACAACACAATATTTTACGACTAAGGCGAAATATTAATATCTTACAGAAAATAACGTTACTTACTTCACTGCGATTGGATGGTCAGACTCAAATTATGCCCATTCTTGTCCTGAGAGGCATAGCAATTGAACACTTTGAGTTTTTATGATTCCAGCCTTGCGTTTCGAGTCGTAGCTTAATTACAGTGCCATTGCTCAGTCACGAAGTTTGGCTTATATCTGTTATGATATTTACATCTTTATACTCTAACTGTGAACATATTTTAAAATTTCAGAATATCATGGCAATAGCTGTGATGGAGCTGCTAAGAAAAGTAGGCAAGTCGGTTTGCATATTTTATATTATGGCCTCGATCCTTCAGCTCCGTAGAATTCTCTTCCTTTAGTGTGTGATAAATGGCAAAATATGCCAGTTTTTCTGTCCTGCGTAGATACGTCAAGAGTAAATTTTGCACAACAATGCATAATTCATCTACAAATAGAACAATAATTATTGTTTCCTGATTTTATAGTAATATACTCATGAGTCCAATAATTATTCTTTTATTTCCATATACACAGTCCAGTCACATTAATGTGACCACCACGTACTTTCCATGTCAGAGTTAAATAACCAATCACAGAAGGCAGGTGGCAGCACAGTGCAGTTGAGCGTATATAAAGGGTGTGTGAGGGCTTCGGAAAACATTTCAATCGTTGGCGTAATGCAGAAACGAAGCGATTTATCCGACTTCCAAAAGGGCATGATCATTGGCTTTCGGGCCAAGGGTGGAAGCATTTCCGAAACGGCTGAGTTTGTGAACTGTTCGCGTGCCGCCGTGGTAAAAGTGTACCGTGCATGGCAAAATGGGACTGTCCAAAATCAGCGACGTGGCAAATGTGGTGCACCACGGGCCATAGATGACAGAGACGAACGACGGTTGCGGAGATGCGTTCGGGCAGATAGACGGGCTACCGTTGAGCAACTGACCACCAAAATGAACCAAGGGGCTACCAAAAGTGTCTCCCAAAGTACTATTCAGCGAACATTGCTGCGTCTGGGCCTCCGAAGCAGACGCCTGGTTCGTGCACCTATGCTGACTGCTGTTCATCGACGGCGAAGGCTAGAATTTGCACGCCAGTACAGCAGCTGGACGTCCACTGAGTGGCGACAGGTTGCGTTTTCGGATGAATCGCGTTTTATGCTCCATCGGACAGATGGACGTTGGCGTATAAGGCGTGAAACCTCTGAAAGGAACCACCCTGCAACCATTGCCGGAACGGTCCAAGCTGGAGGCGGGAGCATTATGGTCTGGGGAATGTTTTCCTGGCATTCTCTAGGTTCACTGATCATTGTGGAAGGCACAATGGATCAATACAAGTACGCATCTGTCCTTGCGGACCATGTTCACCCCTACATGCGCATTGTTTTTCCTCAGGATGATGGCATCTTCCAGCAGGACAATGCGAGGTGCCATACAGCTGCCAGTGTACGTGCGTGGTTCGAAGAGCACCAGGATGAGTTTACCGTCCTCCCCTGGCCAGCAAACTCACCTGACTTAAACCCAATCGAGCATCTGTGGGACCATCTCGATCGAGTTGTTCGCGCCATGGATCCTCAACCGCGTAATCTAGCGCAACTGGCCACGGCATTAGAGTCGGCATGGCTCAACATCCCAGAGAACACCTTCAGGGACCTATGTGACTCTCTTCCTGCACGTCTCGCAGCAGTCCGCTCTGCGAAAGGTGGTTATTCTGGCTTTTGACAGATGGTCACATTAATGTGACTGGACTGTGTATGTTATAATGGAATGACTGCTCTTAAGAAAATGTGTTGAGCTCTGTCCTGTGAAACAACAAGTGCCATGAAGTTGTTATTATCTTATAGCAAAGATTAGACTTAAGATTTTGTCATGCTATGCAAAAGCATATTTTGCCGTCCTCTCTCTAATTAACTATGCAATAATAGTACAGTTAAGGTCAATTCTGCCTTCTTCCAGATTGGCTGCTCTGCGCAAATGCGCATGTTTCATCGAAAATTGGTCCTGCTTACTGTAGATCCAGACGATAAATCTAATAAATCAGTTTAAATAATTCTATTATGCTTCTGTTACATTGAATAAACATTATAGCCGTTCATTCAGTACTTGCATTGAGACCAGTGATCACATGTATCTATTAATCCTTTGGAATTATCTCCGCAATCTATACATGTCGTTTGAGATATAGCCTTCTGCAGTCTTGGCCATTCAAGTTTCCCGGTCGTAAGCCAACGAACAACAGTCTGAACACTGTCCACTAGAATATTATTCTGATCTCATAATTATTTTGTTAACATAGTTGTGTATTCAACGCATTTTACTACCGGATTCTGTTATATTCTACTTCGTAAAAATGTGATTTTACATTCCTAACAGACTACTCAAAGTGATTTTTAACTGAAATTTTGAACTAAAGCATTGATAAGATATAGATTTCCAAATATTGATTTAAAAATAAAGCTGCATCAAATTTTAAATCCTAACATCATAATTTGATGTTATGACAAAATCTCTCATCATTTAATGATTCCGCTGATTTTCAAAATATTTAAATCAAGCTACACGATTAATACAAGTCAAATTTCGAAAAGAACAACATCGAATTTCAAAGCATTTAGGACTTTTAATCTTTAGGGATTTTATGTTGTTTAGTGAAAGAATAATTCAAAATCAGACTGAAGATAGATAGTTAATGAACACAACATGTAACCCACGGATTATTTACAAGCATTTTTCAGAGATCAAAACAACTGTAAATGATGTTATCTGCTATAAATGAATACTTATTTCAACTCGTTCGGTAAAAATATAAATATTGATAAAAATATCAATATTTACTTCAGTGAAAGTTTATGACTTAAAATTTAAAACTTGGTTAAAGTAAAGAATGGATGTCATGTTTACTACTACATCTGCTAAGTGTTTTTTGATTTCCGGTAGAAGTAATGTTTAACAAGTTTCCATTTCCTTCATAACTTAAGGCTGTTTCTTAACTTCAAGGCTGTTTGGACTTCAGCATTCTACTGGCTTGACGATAAACCATTAACATTAATAGTTTTTTTCCCTACGTGACCAAAAAGGAAGCGTAGTTTTTTTCAAGCTTTTCCGTATATATCCAACATATTCAGACACTTTAAGATATCTTACCAAAAGTACGTGTACCAAGGTAAATAATATTTACATATTCTAGAATAATAAATAAACATATATATTTTAACGCACTGTATTGCTCAGATTGTGACATGTCTAAATATGTGTTTCACCCATAGGCACAATGGCACATGTTCAGTGCCAACGATAATAGAGGGACAACGATAATAGAGTGCCAACGATAATAGAGTGCCAACGATAATAGAGAACATAGGCCCATGTTCAGTGCCAACGATAATAGAGAACATAGGCCCATGTTCAGTGCCAACGATAATAGAGTGAAGGTATTCTACAGGTTTTGATCAAATCAGAACTGAGTTTTTATTCCGATGTTTAAAAAAAAAGGATTGGCCATGAGGCTCTGAGATTCTAAAACCGAATTTTACCTGGCATTACTTCACGGCGAAATTAAGAGTTTTCAAAATTTAAGGTATTAAGTTTATTGTACTGTTTAGAAGTAAGGTTCTTACGCGGAAAAAAAGGTTAAGTGATCTATTATAGAAAAAAAATAAGAGTTATGGCATAGAGCATCCGTTGCATTTTCACTATAATAAAATAATTTGGTTATGCAGTGGAAAAAAAAAACTTGAAGATAATAAAGATTTTAATTCCTGTATTTAGATAGGCTGTATAAGATTTTAATATCATCGGTAAACATCATAAGGGAAGTGAAGTATATAAAACACAACTGTACGATGTGTCACAAATATTTTAATAGAAAATTCAGCATTCTGCATCTGCTCATCTGTCAAGAGAAACATAAGATTTTAAGTAATTGCATTCAGTTTTTTACGACAGGCTATTCAACCGAAACATAAAAAACAATTTTTCTTTCAGCACTGAACATGTCTGTACATAGATTGATGACTTTAATGAATTACAATATGTGAAATTGTATTTTTCTGTATAATGTAACATGAAAATCTGGAGAAGCGAAGCTTGCCATAAAAGTAAGAATACAGGGGCAAGTCTATTTAGTATTGAGTAATGGCTATCTCACTAAGTTGGCGAGATATCGCTAAGCTGGCAGTGGTTTTGTCAATTAATTTATGACGCCAAGTGTGGCGAAAAATCGGCAAAACTTAGCAACCAGTTGGCTACATATGGATCCTGTCCCTGTATAACTGTAACTGGTGTAGTAATAACATAACAGTAATTGATCTCTGTAGGGAGCTGTATCCGTATCCGTCCCTCATATGCCTTCCAACAATTTCCAAGGAGAAAGTACTAGAGATCTCTCGGCGGCCGAATGAAAACTATATAAGACCGGAGACGGCATCTGCTCTCAGTTGGTAGTTAAACGTGAGTTCAGAGTATTGAAATGTCTCCGGTTTAGCTTCGTTCTTTAGATGAGCTTTGCATTGCCTTGTGTTTAAAGTTTTTAGTAGTTTGAAGTGTGAATACTGATTGTTCTTTGTGATACTGTGAAGAGTTGTTCGACTGTTTTTGTGGAAAGTTGCAGAAATGTTCTTTCTTCCGATAAAGTATAATTAACGAAAGAAACGAGTTCCAGTGTTCGATTAATAAATTTCATCAACCTATCAAAATAATCGATCCTTCGTTTCACTTGAACTAAGCAAGTGATTACTGCAATTTTCAAACGGAATTTTAACTGTCTCTTTTAAAGAATTTCAGGCTGTATATTCTAAGTTAAAAGGAAAAGGGTTTTATAAACTTACTTATTAGATGGGGGAAATAAGAATATTGAGTAATTTTCTCTCTTCTTAATCCAGCCCCTAGGTTCCACGATCCAGCATAGCTGCGGAAAAAAATAAAACTTAAGCAAAAACACATATAACTATTTTGCTCAATTCTGATAAATTAAATTCTGATTTTGCGCAGCAAATTTAAAAACGTAAAATTATTTTCCTCATTTAATAATATTCATAATTAAACCTTTAAATAACGAAACTTCTCTAAAACTGGTTTCGTGATTACCTGTTTAAAATTATTTTCACAGCTAATGTGGAAAAATACATCAACAATGTATAGCTACTGAAGATCAGAACAGTCAGCTAATATCACGTGATGCAATTAACGTAGGCCGTAGACCATGGTGATTCGATGGCCATAAAGCATCAATATGCTTCATCCCAGAATTTGGAATTACGCTGTAAAGCGTTAAATGTAAAATGGACGAGTTTGTGCCGCCATCTAGACAAGCGTCTAGACCCCAAACCTCGCTTTTGCTCATAACCGGTTTTATCCCTTCTCTGGGAAATGAAGAAAGGAAAAGAGATTTTGAGTATAGGGAATTTTAGTCTATAGCGTATCGTGTGTGTTTGAAATTAATGTGAATATGCTTTCAGAAAATACTAACGAGTCTTCTGAAATAATAAAACGGCCAATATTTATTATTTTTATTATTATATTTTATTATTTATTTTTATAATACACAATTATTTATTATATTTTATTATTTATTTTTATAATACACAATATACAGAATAAAATTAGCCAGTTTATTCCAAGGATTAATTACGGAGTGCCTAGGGTAAAGAACCCTCTACCTCCACATCATAGTTAATAAAAGGGAGCAGAAATAGGAAAAAATAGATGAAAGACGTTAAGGAAAAATAAAAAGGAAGTCAACATGACTTGAGAAAAATTACAGAGACAAAAAGAACTTTTTATAAAAATATTGTAAGTTCGGAAGAATTAAGCAGCGATTAGCGAGATTCGATCTCGGGACGCGCTAACCACTAAGCTGGAAAGAATACGAACTGTTTTGGTACTTTAAGATTTTAATAATTCTTTTTTTGGGGGGGGGGAGTATTTTATAATTTTAGCCAGTTTATTTTTAAGGAAACTAAGCTAAGTAAATATAGCACCACTAACACATATTCGTTAGCATTTAAAGCGATAGCAACATAGGCACGCGGTCTTCGAACGTGAGCGCTTGGGTGAAATCCAACATGAGCATTTGTGAGCGCTTGGAAGAAATTCGCTTTTTCCCTCTGTCATTCCGAAACCCGGGCGATTAGCAAAAGTGAGGTTTGGGGTCTAGACGCTTGTGCCATCTAGCGGCGTGAAAAGGAACTGTCTCCGAATAAAGAAAGGATAGAACAAGCAACATCCAGCATTACTACGTATTATTTGAATTCTATCTAGTTAGGGCAAAGTTACAGATAAATTGATGAAAAAACAGTCTGCACTTCTTTCTTTCTAAATACTCAACGCAAGAAAACATGTTTTATGTGGGGCCTAAGCACAACTAGGGAGTTAGATGACTTATTAATAAATATAAGAAAACAAAGCAGAAGGAAGACATCCCTGCTTTGATTCACTTGACTTCGAAAGTGCTTTGAGCAGTGCGTGGTAGCCTATAGTGCTATATGAACTTAAAAGTGTCAAAGAAATAGTTTTTGCTCATAAGCAAGTTTCTTAATAAGCGTCAAATAATCTATCCTGATAGGCAATTCATGCATTCAAAATCATATCATAAGGGTTAACCTCAAGGTTACAGTTCAAAGCTGGAACATCATAACTAAGAACATCTTAGAATTTCAGGGTGACCTTTTAATTCCTGCTTCAGCGAACGGTAGAGAAAAACATGGATGGACTCTTACAAGATTTAGACAACGGATCTCACAATATAAAACTAAGCATTACTTCAGAGAATTTTTAGAGCTAAGATGCCGGAACAGACATTCTACACTTATTCTCTATTCTTAACATCCAAGCCCAGAGGATTCGAAACTCAGCCCCAGCAAGGACAGCTAACCACTATACCGATCAGAACGGCTAATTATAGATAGGTAATACATTAATTTTTTCCTTTTATCTGGATAATATGGAACGACATCATCGTTTAGTTTTATATCACCACCTGTTCAGGCGTATTTGGACTTCAAGAAATTACGAAACATATTATTGAAAACGATATTACAAATTATGAAATAATTTATGATTGATAAATTTTGAGATTATATAATTATGAAATTATATTATTGAAAAAGAAGGCACGAGGATTATAACTAATTAATCATATTATACGAGTGAATTAGCAGATATTTAAGAGCATGTAAAAATGATAACTTTCCTGTCTACATTTGTAAAGAGACCATTTACATTGTAGAGACATTAGGTTATTTCGAAGCAGGAGACATGAAAAATGAGCAACGCCTTCGCCGGGAATCGAACCACGGACCTCTCGGTTACGCGTCGAGCATGCAGACCACTACACCACGAAGGAATGCGAAGAAGGCGGGAGAAATACCTTATATACTCTCCCTTTTAAAGGGCGACTGGGGTATTGGGACCCAATCGCCAAATCGCGGTGGTGGAGAATCATCATCCACCACCCTTTTTAGTTCGGGCGCCAGTTGTAGAGACATTAGGTTATTTCGAAGCAGGACACATGAAAAATGAGCAACGCCTTCGCCGGGAATCGAACCACGGACCTCTCCGTTACGCGTCGAGCATGCAGACCACTACACCACGAAGGCATGCGAAGAAGGCGGGAGTAATACCTTATAACATGTTTAACAAAAGGCCATTGGGGCATGTTGACGAAGTTAACAAAATTTCCAGTCGAGCGCGGTTAACCCGCATGCCCTCAGTCTTATAAGTGGATGGCTGATCAATTGTTTTTGCAACTTCGGCATAGTGTTCAAAATTGTCTCCCGGCAGTGTTCTTCAGTGAACGCCGCAGGAGTTCAAAAATATAGATCACCTCTTCACAAGGAGAGGGTTAGGGCAGAATCATGTATGGGGCGGAACGTGGTGCAAATGTACGAAGCGTATGCACAGGCAGTTATTGTAAATAAAAGAACAGAGTTTCTAGACGTTATAAAATGTTTTAGAACGGTTTCTATTGCTGCACTGCAAGCTTCAACAAACTGCATTCCAACTGAGATAATAACAGAAAAAGCGCATAAGGTCTTTCAACTTAAAAATAAACAACTTTACTGTTTTGGAAAACAGTTCTTCGTTAAAAATATATAACAAAATTCAAGGGCAAGTGTAATGCATCATGTAGCATAGACTTACCATAAGGTATTTCGCCCGCCTTCGTGGTGTAGTAGTCAGCACGCTCGGAGCGTGCTTGAGAGCTCCGTGGTTCGAGTCCCGGCAAGGGCATTGCTCATTTTTCACATCTCCTGCTTCAAAAAAAAAAAAAAAAACCTACTGACTCTACAACCTTACCTGGGATAAAATATGACGATATAATAATGAGCGTACTATTTGCACAGATAATTCAAAATGGGAAATAAAAGTAGGTGCTGCATTGTGCATCTATTAAAACTGCTGGAGAGGTGAAAGTAAATGAGCGAATGTATAAAGTAGTTGTCATTCAACGAAAATAATAGTGAAATTGATATTGTATATTCAGATAGCTTATCAGTTCAAAGCTGCTTTAAAGGCTATTTCGAAGTTCAGAACAAGTATGGATTAGCCGAAGAATAACAGAGTCTATCATCAGAGTTCTAAAAGCTCCACCATTATGTGTTATGCGGGCCGCTTAAGGAAAACATCAACTCATTATATATTCGCCAAAACAGCTGAAGATAACCAATTATCGACTTTATTATGGAAAGTTGATCAGAACAATAAATAAGAAGTTGCATGACCTACGTTTAACCAAATGGCAACTATGGGATAATCAGCCATGTAAAAGAAGATTCCCGCACAGTTTTTTTTCAGACTTCTTTACCAGGAGAAGCTCCACCAGGAGAAGTTTATCAGTTG
The DNA here is from genome assembly GCA_000611955.2 of Stegodyphus mimosarum. Taxonomy (NCBI): domain Eukaryota; kingdom Metazoa; phylum Arthropoda; class Arachnida; order Araneae; family Eresidae; genus Stegodyphus; species Stegodyphus mimosarum. Next base: position 135,218 of record KK119729.1, on the reverse strand, counting down.
AAGTGATTTAAGCGCTTATTGGTTGAAACCAAACTGAGAGACACAGTAGAGAGACACGGGATTAGAAGAATGCTTTTACACGGATTTTTACATCGATTATGCAGTTTATTTTAATGCACCTGCAAGAGTTGGTTTTCCTATTTTTATTCAGTTACGAAAATTTTCGACTTGTAATACCACCATAAAAACACAAAAAGGAAGCTATTAAGAAACCTGCAACAAAATTTCAAATTGCGTTTCAGGCTTAAAATTCTGATGAAATGGATGTACAGCATTCTTTCTCACTCTCCATCAGAATATGGCACTGGGTTGCAATAGTTTATTTCATTATCCCGCTAACAAAGTTTCATTGAAAATGATTTGGAACGAATTTTTAATTTAATATTCTTTCTCTCTTATATTCTATGCATTGCATTTCATTATTCCAATTAAACTATTATATCATTTATTTATTCGTTTTTGTGAAATATGTTTTATAACGTCAACATAATTCTATGCATAAAACCCACTGGCTGTGCTTACCTTGCAAATATTTTGCTTAAAAATATTCTAATAATTATTTCTTTTTTCCGTTAATTTGTATTATTAATATACAATCGAATTCCGAACTAAGTATATAGACACCAATGTGCGCGCATGAAATAACTACGCAATTTAAAGAAGCATGTCAACTATAAAGACTTTCCTATTCAGATCAATTTATTTTGGAATAGTATTGTTCTCTTGACAAGGAGATTACAGTTTCTCAAGTCAGTAATGAGTAAATATCAGTAAAAGTTTAATCTAAATAAATGAATTGTTAGCTGCCTTATGCGGTTAAAATGACGCATTTGATTAATCTAGTAATTATAGCATTACGTGATTGTACCTTATGTCTGGGAAAGCTGTAATATCAGTTTATTTTCCTTAAAAAACAAGAAATACGTTACAGGCAATAATGATACTTGAAGATTAAAAAACACTGAAAAGAAGTTTTGAATGGGATGAACTTCGGTAGATATGTTGCGCGTATATGTATGGAATAAGAAAGGATTCAAAATTTAGAGTGACTGAATGTTTTATCCAGGAGATACAGCTTCATATAGCTCAATAGATATCTACATGTACGTACACGTAACACCATGACGATGGCTCAAATCTGGCCCTTATGTCGTAAAGATCATTAGTTATGCGCAAATAATGAGCGGTTTGTTAAAAATTAGACGAGATGAAAGATCTTTTAGAAAATAGTATTTTAATACTCCTCAGTACCGCGCAATAGGTTCATTTACAATACGCAACATCCACAAAATAAACGTGACAATGAATTCAGCCATCTATCCTTAAAATAACAATCTCTCTTGCGTTGCCATTCCGTAGCAACTAAATTTCCCGCACTTTATGCAAGCTGTTGTCCGGCTTGGCATTAACTCGTACGGCTTGGGAATGACTTCTTGAAAGATTTATTGCCAACTTTCTCCAAATGCCGAGTTACTGTGCCGGGGAGTATTGATTACAGCCAGCCAGGGAAGTGACTGACAAGTATGAAGATTAATTAGTAGAAATGATTGCCTCAAGAGGCTGCTTATTATTTCATTCAAATGTAAGTTCGGAGTACCTGTCCGGATTACTGATGACCAGTTTGTTCCGAAATGTTTAAAACTGAGTCTAGTTTTACAGTTAAATTTTTAATAAAAAGTCTTAATTCCAAAGAAATAAAAACAACGCTTGGATCATGTCTATGTTAATTCATTTCCTTTCTTTTATACAGTGAAAGAATGGACAAAACAAGATTTTTACCCTTGTCACCAAAATTTAACTCCAAGAGATTATTATCTGTTCTCGAAACTGAAGCGTAACTTTCGCGGAAAAAGATTTAATGATGATGATTGTATGAAAAAAGCAGATGTGGAACATTTTGATGTCAAATATTCAAATAAAATTTTCAGGCGCACAGAGTTGTTCATTAAAAGACGTACAAAGTTTAGCATATTGGAAAATAAGCTATTAAAAATTTCCATTTCCATATTGTTTTTAGAAGTATATCTAGTCGGAAACTTGAACTCATTCATGTAAGAACGTGAGCGAAAAGTTAGAAATAAATTAAAATAGCAATTAAGCAGGTATGAAAATGATATATATATAAATATGGCAATTGCCCTCATCGGAATTCGAGCTTCGGAACTCTCGAATACGTGTCGCGCGTGCTTCCCGTTGCACCACGAAGATATGCGGAAAGAAGCTAAAAAATATCGTATATACTTCCCCATTTTAAGGCCGACTGGGGATTAGAGGACCCAATGGCCAAATCTTGGTGGTGAATTATCGTCTACCGCCTTTTAGTTCGGACGCCACTTGTAGAATCATTTAGAATTTTTTTATTTGTTGTCAGAAAATTGAAAAACTCCCCAACTTCCCTTCCAGTTATACCATTAAGGTATGCAGAAAGAAAGAAGAAAATACTTTATATTGTATCTGTCAAGAATGAGAGGACAGCCATACAAAAAAAAAGCAGTGAAACAACGCTGGTTACTAAGAAAGAATTGATCAAAGAAAAAAAAAAAGATTTACTTCCCTACCACAGAATGTTGAAGACAAATTGAATAGAAATGAATAAAGAAGCAAATAATACTGAAAATTTTAAAAGGATTTCGACAATTATTCTCTTCTTCTGAAGCATAATTGCAAGATTGGTGGGGAAAGTAAAGGAAAATCCCTAAATAATATGAAAAGAAATTACATAAAGATTAGCGAATGATATATTTTTCTAGTGATTTCATTTGAATTAAAATTACTTTATTCTGCATAAATTGATGAACTTCCACATGTGTATCGATCCATTGTGATCATAATTATAAATAAATTTCTTTTAATAAAAACACGGTATTTTTTCTTTATCATTTACTCAATTTTTTTGACTTTTAAATATATTGAAATCTGTAAACAATCCATAAGTTACAAGAAATAAAGAGGAAAATTAACATATGATCACAAAATTCTGCTATGTGGCGGAGCACTGAGCTTAAGCAACCATCGCTTGGCACAAAAAGCAATAGCAAACGGAATATCTTACCTTTTCAGTGATTTCACACTTGTCATTTTTGCAGTCAGGTGGTGCTACAACGTCTTCTTCCAGAGCTACAAAGCCATCGTCACCCAGATTATCTTTAGCTGATGTACCACTCATGGAGTTCTGACGACTGGGAAATAAGCTCACGCTTGTCAGAGAACTCTGGCGACTTAGGGGCGGATAAAGATGACCACTGTTTAAGGAATTGTGCCTACTACAGGTTGGGCGAGTTTCTGTGGAATCCCTTCGAACGGCTATGCTGCCTTCGACGGGAACAGAGTCTTGGCTTCTTAAAGAATACTGCGGACTGATATCCTTTTCAGTTAAATGGACCTCAGTGTCCTTTAAGATCACAGTGTTCCCCTCTTTCAGTAATGGCACACCCCCATTGCAATGACGATGATTAAGAACATGTACCCTATATGGAGAAATGATAGCAATCAAGATAATTAAAATTCAAGATATAAACCTTAAAACAAAAGTTTGCATTTCTTTATAAGGATACAACTTTTTACGCTGCAAGAATGTTATTGAACAATTAAACTATAAATAGATTGAAGTCGAAGAAAGAAATTTATTTTATCTAAAGTGCACAGAGCGATTTTTAATGCCTACCGAGTAGAATGTTTAGTTTCATTTAAGCTCTTTAAGGCGCCCGGACACTGAAGTTCTTCTTCGAAAATAGTATCTGCTTCTTCACAGTCTTTCAACTTTACTCTTGAATAATCTCCGTCTGCAAATTCTTCTCCATTCTCCTCCTCACACGGCATCCGAGCGACTGCGTGCTAGAAATATGTTAAACAAGGTAAGATAAGATTTATCTTAGTTGGAAGACTTCTTACTAAAATATAAAGCACATTTTTTATTAAATTAAAAAAATTTGTTTATAAAATTAATTTGTGATTAATATAACTAGCATTAAATTTTGTTTTCAGGCAAAATACGCTATAGAACTGTCGTTATGCATCAGCTATTATATTAAATTTCAAAAGGGACAATTCTGAATTATTAATTGTAAATGAATAACAATTTTTAAAGTTTCATATGGTAAAATGTTAAATCATAGGCTCTGATATTTTCTATTGATTTTGGAACCATCACTCAATAAGCACCTATTTTTGAAAAACTGAATTTTAAACTAATATTTCGGAATAATTTATACGGCTGTAGTACATTACGGCAATTGTCAAATATCTGTTTACATAGCTCTGTTACTATACAAGACAAATCAAAAGTACCTTTCTGAAATCTGAAATTAAAAGCTGACTGGAACCACGTAATAAAAGAACTTTTAAAAACTAATTTTGCTGCCATATTTGATAAAGTTGCCTAATGTTGCCATTGTGACTAAGTACCTCCACATTTAATTTATATTTATGCATGACTTCAAAAGTTCTCTCATAAAATTAAGCAATAAATAAGAAGGAATAAGAATATATTCCACATTTAAATTATTTACAAGCTACATTAAGATAAAAGTAATATCTAACAGAGAGATAAACCTTTCACATTCTCTCATTTCATCAATTTGTAATCAAGTACTATTCCATGTATCTTCAAAACGTAAAAGAAATCGCTTCTACTTATCCTATAATACTATAATTAAAATATTTAGTAAAAACTGGTTGTTTTCACTTCGGATATCAAATAGCTGTTATTCAATGTTATTTCTATCGTTATTATTTTGAAATTAAAGGCAAATGACGATCAGATTTCTAAATCTCTTGCTTTTTTCATTTGATTATGAATCAAATCCAAGAGAATAGGTGAGCGATAAAAACTGTGCACAGTTATAGTAGACTGAAACCTAACAAACTGTTATTACGAAGGACAAACTGTTATGAGCTATATCCCTTTAAGCGCGAGATATCTTCTACTGTTTCAAAGAAAAAACTGAATGAGTCAAACTAAAATTATTTCTTTGCAATAACTTGTAGAGCTGAAGACTAATTATAATCACATTCACAAAATATTGCCAATTTACAGATTTACTATATACAAATCTTAACTGCTGCTAATAAAACATTCCCAGTGTATTTATTCAGAAGTTGCACTCAAACATCTTTGTAATTAAACTTATTCTTCGTGAAACTAATTTGCACATTCTCCTGAAGTGAGTTTAAAGCTGTATACGGAAAAAGATATAGTTTGCAGTTTGATGTTTAAGTAAAACTCACATAGTTATGTATGGAAGATTATTGCAGTTTTGCTGTTATTTACAAAGATCAATAAATCATATTTTTTTAATCATCGCACAACTTTTCAGAATATGGAGTTTTTCTATCTATTGCAGAGGCGCTCGTAAGTCTTAACAACTCATTTTGAATTTGTCTGAGAATTAAGTTCTCGTTGAAGATTAGATTTTAGAAAATGTACAATAGCTTTTCCGACAGAAGAAATTTCAGCAAATAAAATACAACATATACACTTTTCTACAAACATTTTGTATGAAGTTGAAAAAAATAGGATATTAATAGTCAATCAGTTCATGCTATTGTCCCGAATTTAGCCATGCTTATGCTTTATTATGCGAAAGTTTATTGCTGTATTAATTTATCTGCTAAATAATTGTCATTGTTTGCACTTTTCATTACGGTGGTAAAAGCGTTTATTTTCAGTTTAAGTAAGGAATTTTACTTTGCGGCTTGAACATTCCCCTCTGCTCTTACTGAAAGAAAAAACTTCTGTCTAGTCTTACAGAGGTATTTACATGCATATTAAAAATGCTACAGATACATACAAAGAATAAGAAGGCGAAAAGCGTGTTATGGAGAAAAAAACAAAATGAACAAATGTATTCAACAAATGGTTTTCATGTGACTGCTGCTATGTCACATCTTTCGCAATTATGAAACCCATATAGGATTCATAACACACAAGAAAGCCAAAATATAGTCATTAAATAAGGTCATTGTATAGCAATGCATAAAGCGTTATGCATGTAAATTAGATAATTATGTTACATTGCAGGTCGCAGATATTTTAGAGGTAATTTTACGCCAGTGTATTTTATGTGCTGTGGCAGAAAACGCTATGAGGGATATAATGCCCAATATCTCCCTGAGCATGTTTTGCATAGGAATGGATACATTACCTTCACGGCTAAATTAATGTTGAAAGCTTCCGCTTCTCTGTTTGGTAAGGGGGATGTAGGAACTGTATAATTTGGCACATACATAAGTAAATCACTCCCAACGCTTGTTCTCTGACTACGGGAAAGAGACTGGCTACTTGAGTCTTGGCTACTCATCGCAGTCTGAAAGCAGAAATAAGAGTTATGTTTTTGATTCCCAAAGAGACGTAAGAAAGAACAACATATAAAATCAGTATAATTTGTAAACTGAAAGTAATTTGTTTTATTTTAATATTTTTATAACCTCAAAAACATTAGCAGAACTGAATCTTTTTTAAAAACTTGTTTTATTAATGGTCATCATAATAACATTAATTAAGTAGTTTTGCGTTAAGCTTCCGCTTAGTATATTAGTGGTAAAATGTTCATGGAAAAATACCAATTTTTGTCGTGCTGACTGAAACAAATTACAATGAAATTCATCGGTATTATGAATCTGCGTCTCAAATTAACAAAAGCGATGGATAAACAAGCCATCAAAATAATTGTATCTAAAGATTTGATTTGTTATTTTTCGTGAGGGATATACTTTGAACCAAAATGAGTCATGAATATTTTCTGCAACGTATGAAGTATGCAGGGTGTTTCAGCAAATTGGTTAGAAACTTTAAAGAGAGCTAGATTACACTTAGACGATGGAAAATCACATAGCAATACACGGTCAGAAACGCTTTCCTGGACCGATACTGACAACACAAAACACAAATATGGAAGGACACGAACAGGGCAAGAAAACATGTTTATTATGCTTAGTACAAGAGAAACCAAGAAATAAGAAAAAATGCACTGCTAAAGGGAGTTTCTTACCTCAGTGTCTTGACGTATCCCCAGAGGAAGTAGTCAATGCAAGTGAGGTCTGCCGATCTTGCTGGCCAATGCACCGGACCACCCGTGCAGATCTCATGTTCAGGATACATTTCGAACGTAATTTTGAACACCTTCTTGGACAACGATTGTCTGTTTTTATTCTTATTTCTTGGCTTCTGCTGCACTAAGCATGCAAGGATCTTATGTTTAACTAACGTTTATTTTATTTTAAAACTGTACTATCACCTCTTATTTTCCACTTCCCGCCAGAATTAACACGTGATTATGTTTATGCAAATTGTACTTGCTAACGCTTAAGTATTTAAGTTGTGGCTTTTTGCCAAGAGCAGAGTAGAAGGAGAGAGAGCCCTCTTGCTACGAGTCTTCAAGCGAGCTTGCCATCAGTTACTATCCGCCTTTAAGGCCAGAGGTTTTAATCCTCTTGAAAGTTAAAGACGTATTGTAGTTTCTCGCAGTTTGCGTACTACAGACGTAGTAATTTAAAATGCCAGTCTTAGTGCTAGTCATCTGTGTAAAATATTAAAAGTTAGCTCTTATTTAAATTTTAGTTAGTTAGTAGTCTTATATTCCTTTACGTTCAGACCACAAGTGGTTGGTCTTTGTGTCCCGAAGTGCGAAAACGTCTGTAAAATCGATAAGCAAATAAAGGGTAATTTGAACCCTTCTTATCTTTGTTGTATCTTCTACACACGCACGAACATAGCTTTTAGTAAGCTCTCGGTTCCTAATCAGGACTCCAGTTAATTTTGCAAAATCAACTAGAAGAAACAGTAGTCCTGATAAGCATAATAAACATATATTCTCACCCTGTTCGTGTCCTTCCTTCGTTCTGTTTTGTGTCGTTACTACCGCGTCAGGAAAGCATTTCCGACCATGCATTGCTATGTGTTTTTCCATCACCAAGTGCACTCTATCTATCCTTTAAAAATTTGTGGTCGATTTACTAAAACACCCTGTAGATGAGATATAGATGTAACCATTTCATTTGCCCTGATATCTCCTTATAAATATACATAAAAGTTTTAAATAAACAAATTGTTGTATGCAGCAAATACTGTTAAATTTCAGTGAAAAAATTCCTTCCATAAGCACAGTTTAGATGACACTAACATATGATATGTAGAAAATCCCTTACTCTGAATGGAACAACAGTAGTCAATTATAAGAATGTTTCATTTACAGATACAAACTTGAAGTTACATAAATTTCATTATTTCAATAGAAGAACCAAGATATTATCCAATGAATAATGCTACAAGTAAAAAATGAATTAAATTAAAAATGCATAAACACATCTACCTACACATATAAATTTAACATTGGCACCAGTCATATGCTTAACAATGAAGGGGAAATAAGATTCACATTCCCTTTAAAATGTAGAAAAGTACTTCAAAATATTTTGTACTAAACCAAAACTTCCCAGCCCCCTATTTTTGATGAGTATGAAATTTTTAGTCATTTAAGTATTTATACTATCGGGTAATGAAACGCAGCCAAAGTTTCAAAACTTTGTTTGAAATTTGATAAATTAAAGTTTTTAGTAATAAATGATAGTCGTAGAAAAGCGTATGCAGTTTATTGGTATAATAAACAGAGAGCTATTAGAGCCCTTTTAACAAAATGTTAAATAAAGTTTTAACACCCTTTAGCTATTAAAAGATTTCAGTGAACAATCCTTACTTTATTTTAATCTTGTATTCTCAGCTTAAAATGTTATACTTGATCTGGTAATGTTATTTTAGTCCTAACTGACGTGATGCGGATTACCGCTATGCCTGAGAAGAATGATAAAATTTGGAGAAAGTTAAAATAATCTTTTTATTTTAACATAATTTAGACGATAAGTGTACGGTCTTGTACAACAATGACCTCAGTTCGTGGGGATGCAAATAAATGGAATAGTTCAATTTAAATCAAACATTGATACGTCTAGGACTACACAGTTAAATAATACTAGAAGCTGGCTCACTAATTCTGTCAGAACGTTAGAATTAAGTATCAGAAGCAAGACCGCAAAGCCGAATATTTACAACTGTTTTACAGCTGGCAGGAAATTAACCAAGCAGCAAGTAAGCCAAGTGATGATAGAAACACTCTCTCTCTCAAAATTCAAAAACCCCAGTTTAAACACTAACTACTAATTTGCATTCTGGCTACGAATACGGAATAGTAAAGAATGACATAAATAACTGGTTAATTAACATAAAATTCCCTGTATTTTCCTCACAAAAATTTAAATAATTGCAAAGCAGGTCTTTAATCTTGCTAAGATTGTAAATTCTAAAACTAAAACAGGAGCCTACTTTTACTATGATGAAGTTACATGTCTAAAACTAAATTAAAATTTTTCTAAGAAGTTTGCATTTCTTTGAACAAACTTCGAGCCATGCCTTAGTTAGCTCAATCTCATCTCCTTCTAGCCATATGGAAGAAAAAAATAGTTTAGCAAGCAAATATTTAATTTTATACTTTTCAACTTGCCATTTACAACTGAATCATCGTTTTAACTTCCTTTTATACTTAGTTTTTCCTCCCTGCTCCCAATCAGTGTAAAGCATGCAAGTGCGTGTGAAAAATGCGCTCCACAATTAACATCTAACCTTCCACAATTAACTTTAGTTTAACTTCTTCAACAAATTAACTTTAGTTTCCACAATTAACTTCTAACCGAACTACTACATGATAATAACGAAGATATACTAGACCTCCTCAACACCCTATTTCAAGACTTGAGATAATGCTCTAAGCTTAATTTTCATAAGAGATTAAGTTAAATTCACTACAATAGTTTTTATAGCAGCATATATCCCATACACAAGACACAAGACACAAGGGGGGACATTTTCATCAGTTTGTTGAATTTAGTCAACATCTTGATGAAAATGCCATATTTTCTATAGTATATGACGTATGCTCATTATAAACATTTTAGGCCTTATTTAAACACACTCGAGAACTTGAGATTTGACTTTAAATTTAAGTTCGTTTTAATATAAAAAGCATAAAAAATACAAAAAGATTAAAATAATTATAGAAACAAAAGATTTTTTAAACAGTTTTTGTACTAAAAATTTTTAAAAATCAAATAACACTAAAAAATATTACATACGAGTATTTATAAAGAATATAGAACTCTAAAAAATAACGAAATATTATATATTTTGTAAAATGTTACCCTACTAGAAGGAGCATAAATTAATAACAAAAATAATCTCAAGTGAAATTATAAGCTTTTCCAAATCATACAAATATTCCCCGTCTATCATTATAGTTCAATATGTAATTTCCTTTATTAATTTTCTTTACTACGCTATCGGAGAGTCTTCCATGACGTTTTTTAAGAAAATAATCCCTTTTTCCATCATTTACTTCGATTTTTATAATATATATATCGCCGAATTAGTTTAAAATTTTCTCAGTAAGATCAGATTATATCTCTCAGCCTCTATATCTTACAATTCTTCAGTTTTAGGGTAATGCTTGAAACTATTGGATTCTTCCATTTATTAGTAAACCTTTTTTAAAGACTTTTTATTCAGTCCATCTATAAAACTAGAATTGGAAAAGAATATTGCCATATCTTATATAAAATAATCTAAAATCTGATTATTATCGAATAAATTACGTTCCCATCCTTCATAAACTTTAATATTTTCAAATTCAATTGTAAATAAAAAAAATCATCGTCATTTAAATTTTTAATTTTATATTTTACTATACGATTTTTATTATCTACAGATTTTTCTAAATATTCAATATTACATCTTGTAAGTAAATTACTGACTGTTTTTATTAGTAAATCTTTTTTAATATATGCACATATGTGAGATCATAATATAATACAAATTTTCTCATAATGTCTTTTTAATGAAATCTTCCTACACTTGTTTATATAAATTTGGATTACACCAGTCTACTATATCTTCACGTTTATTTAAAAAGTCATCAGTTAATTGCATGCAGATTAATTAAGGGAATAAAAATTTTAACCGGAGCATAAAAACATATAATTCAATCACTTTTAAAGAAAAAAATGCACAATTTACCAACATATAAAGTAGAAAAAGGTAAGCTCACCGAGCCAGGTAAAAGAATGGGAATATATATATATGATTGCAGTCGATTGCAACGAAACTGGGAGGTGCACAACTACATGTTATAGCAGTACTACATACAAAATTTCAACATTCTACGGCTACTCTTTCTTGAGTTATACGAGATACACTCATACATACGTACGTACATACAAACGCCAAGAAAAAAACCCTCTTCTGAATCCTTTCTAAATCCATTTTACAATTCATTTTGGGAAAAACAGTACTTTATTCTGTCCGTACGTACAGATGTCAAGCAAAAACATCGTTCAAATGGTTTCGAAAGCAGTCGAAATGCGTATTTTCGTTGAAATATGACACTGGAAAATTTTCACGATTTCAGTATTTCCCTTACTTCGCACAAAGAAGTAAAAAGCAGAAAAAACACCAAATATCCCTTTTTGTTCTTTCTTCAAATTAATCTAAAATTTTGAATTTTGTTTCATATAGGATTTTTTAATATTTGAATATGAAGGTGTTCCGAATCCAAGTGTCCAATTTGTTAATGCTTGAAGCTTTGGTAATTTACGTTTTAAATATATCATAAGTTGATTAAGAATTTCTGGTTTAATTTGATTGAAATACTCTTACATAATGCTACATAACACCTTGTTTTGATTTAGACATTTGAGTTTTACTTATGGTAATTCATTTCTCATTATTAATTTGTGGTTTTGTTAAATATGAATCACAATTTGGATTTTTAGTTCTAACTATTTAAATATACCTTTAGGGCTAATTTTCGCTTATTCATTTTCACTTGCACAGTAAGTTCTTAAAAATTAATTTTACTTGTGCAGACTTTAAAAAAATATATTCCCAAAAGTATATGAGTCTGTCGATTTTTCAAAACAAAGAAAACCACCTTCTTCGTTCCGTAAGTTTTTCGGCCGCTACATAATAGGATTACACTTGGTCTGGTAATACTATTTTAGTCCAATAACCCTAACAGACGGAGCGAATATTATCTCTATGTCAAATTAAAGCTATGTCTCAGAAAACTGATCTTGAGAAGGTTAAAATAATCTTATATTTAAACAGAGTTTAGAACACAAGTGCATGATCTTTTGTTATAATGACTACAACTCATGGCGACACAAATAAATCGAATAGTCCAATTTAAATCAAACGTTGAACAGTAGTAAACAACTAGACACTACTAGAAGTTGGCTCACTAACTCTACCGGAATAATTGCAAATATTAGAGCTTACAGGAAATTATTCACGTGGAACGCACGCGATGCCAGAAACAGTCTCAAATAAAAAAAGTTTACCCAGTTTACCCAGTCATTACTAACTTGTATTCTGGTGAGACATACGGAAAGCAGAAGTTATAGTAAAGACTGAAATTATAAATAACTGATTGATTAACATAAGATTCCCTACAAGTTTGTAGTCAAGATTTGCAAGATAATTGATTTAATCTTTATAGAAACAAAAAATGATTTCACATCAATATTCTTTATTTGCATGTAATAGAAGCTTAAGTAGAAGCCTCTAGCTTAAACGGAAGACGAAAATCAAACAAAACTGCAATTTTAAGACAGCGAAATTTTAGACCATTCTTGTTGATAACTGAAAACGATTTTTGCGGCTGATAATTATTACCTACTGCGATCTTTCTTAAAAGCTATATAAGTACTTATCCAAGAGATTAGATCAGTGATTCTCAACCTTTTTTTTTGTCGCGGCACACTTTTAACGATTTCAGAATTTGGCGACACACAAGGAAAAAGATAAGTTGTTTATTTACCTATAATACACTGTGTAAAATAGTTTATGATAAAAGTTTTGAATGTAAAATAAAATAATATGCACTGCAAAAACAGCAGTACGGGATATTCTTCGGAGAACAGCCTTGGTGGCGCCAATTTAGCTCTTTTAGGGATTTAGGGATTTTTTTTATTATGCCCTTCTTTGGCGTCAAGGCTGTTCTCCGAAGAATATCCAAAATTTTATATCTAGATTTGGGAAATATAAAATTTTGGATATTCTTCGGAGAACAGCTTTGACGCCAAAGAAGGGCATAATAAAATTGTGATAATATTTTTAAAGCTTTTTTGGCCATCATGGGATAATCACATCTAATATTAATCCAAAATGAATTAATCTATTCTTACGAATGTTTTAAAATTAAATCTCGATTATTAGAAAACGAAATTAATTCTTTCTCTCCATTAAGTTAATTCAAATACAGAATTATTCATTATCATAAATTGATTACGAACCCCCTCAATTCTTTTTTATATCTAGATTTGGGAAATAAGGAATAGTTCTTTCCTCTAATGTTGTCAAATGGTCAATAACAATTTTATGAATAATCTTATTAAAACCTTTTGGGACTGAATCAGATTTTTTCAAATTGCCTTCTTGAGCTTTATTCTTCCATAAAATTATTTATGTTTGGAATCCCATCAGTTCATCTTTTGAGTTTAATACATTTTATTTCGGTCCTTGCATACTTGAATTTATGTTATTAAAAATAACAAATATGTCTGATAAGTAAGCTAGCCTCCCATCCGCACCAATCAAAACTTCTCAATTTAAATTATATACTGAACATGCGCGAAAACGCTCCGAAATAGGCTTGAATAAAACAATTGGCGAGCATATTTATGTCTTGAAAACCGAATTTCGTCAATTCTCATGTGCACCATATTCTAGGATTAAATCCATTATAATTTTTATAATATACATTTCTAAAATTTGGTGGCACACTTTAAGAATTTGGAGGCACAGTGTTTGAGAATCACTGGATTATATTAAAGTGTAGTTTATATTGACTACTAGTTAGCTGAACTTGAGAATTGAAGCCCAGATAAGAGCAATTACTTTAAAGTTATTTAAGACGGTTATATAGAGGTTCTGTTACTAGTATTTTATGTATTATGGCTACTGAACTTAACTTTAATGTCTAATTATTTCATGAATTTGAAATGAACTGAATATGGATTCATATGACAAATCTTCTGACAAACAGTTTGTGTCTTTGTTAAATATAATACAACGTATAGCAAATAGTAGATAATTAATGTTAAATAAAGTTCAGCAACATTCATTCAATATAAAATTTGCATAGTTTAGAAGCGTACGAATATTTATGGATTGATTCTGAAGTAAAATACGATTTTTCGTCCCCTTATATCTTTTATGCATAAAACATTCGAGTCTGATAAAAATCTTCATTGTCCAAATTAGTCTTAATCTAAATTCATATTTATTCTAATTTAAATATTTATTCTAAATCTTCATTGCAGCATTTAAAAAATTTAAACGTTGCTATCAAAATCATTAGTTAAAAAGTTGCTCAAAATTTGTTTATTTACTTTATGTAATAATTTTGCTGAGAAAAAGTAATGAATGAAAAGGGTAAACTACTGCAATTACTTTCCCACAACTATTCACTAATCCATCTACGAATTACGTAATAAATGAAGCATTACATTAGCTCTTGGAAAATACATGCTAGAAAGAACTTACCGAGGTTTTATCTATAGATTCGAAAGACTGCCCTGGGACGCTGAAAGCCATTAGCGGAGTCAGTCTGTCCTTAAGATCCCTCATTAAGGGCTCTAGAGTGTTGTTGGGAGAACCTTGAGGGGTAGCTGCTGTGTGCGTTATGATGGGGGGAGAACGTACAGGTTCTTGACCGTGATCTGGCCCGTGCTCTGGTGAGTATCTCGAATGACGGCCTAAGCAAAGAAGAAATTACGTTATTTTTGCAGCAAAAGTAATGGTTTCTGAAAGAGAAGTTATATAATTAATAACTTTTCATTCTCAGAAAAATACCATGCATGAGGAAGCACACAGAGAAGCGGAATATTCGATGGGAAGATCCAATGCTTTGCTGATTTAAAGGTAGTATTAATATGCTCTTAAGTGGGTAAAACGTTTTTCTGTTTCATGGGAATACATTTCAAGTAGCAGTCTTCTGCTTGCATATGGGCTAATAGTGAACCAAATTCTTCATTAAAAAATTGCTGCTCGTAAGATTTTATATCCTTTGGCCTATACGTGGAATGAATGCGCTATAACTTAAAAAGTTTTAAGGCTTTGATTCAAATAAATGAAACAGTTTAAATGCAAAATATTAGCATGAAAGAAGTTTATATCCTATTTTAAGGAAAAAGTAATAAAAACTTTTGCATTTCAGAAAGGGGTGAATGTTTGTTAAATTTGCATGTTTCACCTAGCAAAATTATTTTTACAAACATTTATTTCGATGTTAGAAATCGATCGTCGGCATATATAAGTAAATGAAAAAAATATATAAATTTAATTTGAACTTTTTTATTGTTCAACGATTTAGGAATTTTAATGCTCGAGTGATTTGTTTCTAGCATCGGAGTACAGTCCTTAGAAGGGCATAAAATCTACTATCCCATAACAGGGATACTCGATGAGAGAGGACTTTCAACCATTTGATGAAATTACTAACCCTAGACTCTGATTTTTTACAAATCAAGTGTCAAGATGAACTGAAAACCGTGCATCTTATCATGGCACTTCAGCATGGCAAATTTAAAGCGAGTAAGTCTTACATAGCACATACAAATCAGTTGAAATCGGAAATCACTAAAAGAACTGCCGAATTGAATGCTCAGAAACAGCAGCCACAAATGTCTGTTACCCAAATGAATGAAATCAACGCTTTGGAAGCTCAAATTGTTAATAAAAACAAAGAAAGGGGCCCCTATGAAAATAACTAGCGACTCAGCTATGGCAGAAATTGCAAAAGCAACAAATTTAAATCACTAAATGATAATGACCAAACGAATGATGACAGAATGGAAACTTCTTGCTATACATGGTACTGAAAATAATGATGGATCCATCAAACCGCGCAGACGCACTGAGAATATATCCCAATAGTAGATTCGGAAGTACTTAACTGGACGATATAAAATTATGCTAATGAAAGCTTAGGCGTAAAAGTGCAACAAAGAACTAAAAAGATGAGAAACTGATTATCATAAACTGATTATCATTACATATTTTAATGCGAGCGTCATACCCTATCATTTATTGCCCATCCTCAAAAGTAAACCG